>SNQJ01S0192619.1:0-17847 GCA_010110895.2 Picea sitchensis
AGGTGGCCAAAATTATTGAATTTCAAATGAAAGGGTGTAAATATAGGTAGATCTCATTATCAAAGAAAGAAACATCACAAACACCTAGGAGAGGACTTCTCTTGACATGACCTCCCTGTAAACAAACTGAACAAAATATTTAAAAGTACAACACTGATATGGAGAGATTACAAAGGATGGTTAAGAAGTTGTCCAACAAAATTGTAGACATGAAGAGAAATATAGGGGAAGGAAAACCAAACCCTAGATCTTGCAAACCCTTCTTTAGAAAGAATCCACCTTTTAAATCCTTAGAACCTCCTCCTTCTAACTTGAACATTGAATTGGGAGTGGTGGCCTGAGATTCATACTGTAACTATCATCAAGAACATCATTCAAAAATGATTTCTCTCAATGGGTAAATGCCTTGAATCTATTGGAAAACAAGTTCCTGGATGGTTTTCAGCTAATCGAACAAACCAATGATCATACCTCAAATATTGTAGAAACTAAGGAGAGTGAACCACCTAAGTAAACAACCATGGTCCTATGGGATTTTAGTCACACATAATATTTTGAATTTCCTATGGAAGACGAAGAATACCCCAAAATTATTGAATCCCACACTAGGAGCAAGACACCCATCCTGCAAAACCAATATACCATTTCACAAGCTCCTAAGAGAACCCCAAAATATTCCTCTTCAGCTCAACCTACCCCACCATTGAGTTCTGGCCTGAATTTCCTGACTCACAAAACAACCAAACTAGAGTATAACATGGTAGAAGACCTGAAGAAATTGAAAGATAATATTTCGGTGATGGAATTGTGAATGATTCCTCAACAGAAAGAATTTCTTTTACAATCCCTAGATGAGGATGCCAACCTCATGAAAAATCTAGGCCCGCATTCAATATTGGGTACAAGTTACCACGAGGAGATTCAAAATCCTAACATGAATACAATGGCGACTGATAAGAAGCCTAGGTCATATGCTCCACCGTTTTCATTGACCTTTAAAATTTATAGTAGAAACTTGCACAATTGTTTGGTTGACTCTAGTGCTTCCTCTAATTTTATGCCTCTCTTGGTATGAAATAAATTAAATGCTACCCCTACCAAACATGAAACACATATAATTAAACTAGATAGAACCAAAGTGAAGTTACCAAAGAGTTAAAGGATGCCATGATTAGGATTCCCTCTAGCCCAAAGTTTCATCAGGTCATAGATATCATAATTGTAGACATTCCAGATGCCTATGGAATGTTGTTAAGAAGGGACTGGTTTGAAAAATTACATGGATGTTTTAGTATAGATTTGTCGCACTTATTGTTACCATTGAAGGGAAACACCAACATGATCAGGATCAACCGAGAAAATTATTTGAATCATATTATCACAGACTTGGAATCCCGCAATGAACCTTCCTCTATTGAGTTCCCAATCCTATGAAATTACTCATGTGAGTCTAAGTTCGGTAATTTCACTCCTTGTTTATCCAAAGAATTACTTTCCCAGAGGTTAGAATTATCAGTTCAAGACAATCCTAAAATAATTGAGCAATGTAATAAGTTCTAATAGAACACCCATGTTTCAACCAATAACACTAAAATGACATCTCCCAAGGTGGATTGGGACAAGAGAATTCCAAACTTTGTGTTTGAAATATAGACTCTATACTTCGATGGATCAAAATCTCAAGAAGGGGTTGGCGTTGCATGCATTTTCATTGACCCAACAATAAAGCATAGTTTTCTATTCTGTGGGTTGGAATTTGAGTTCACAAACAACACTTTCAAATACGAGGAAATGGTCCAAGGAATCAAGAAAGATATTGATTTAAACATCAAGGAACTAGTTGTCTTCTGGGATTTAGAAATCATTGTTAGATAGGTAAAAAATATTATCCACTACAATTCTCCCCATTTGAGAAATTATCAACAAGAAGTTCAAAACCTCATAGAACATTTCTTAGCATTCAATATCAAATATATACCTTGATCCAAGAACATGCTAGACGATTCTTTGGCCACATTATATTCAAGGTTTCCCCCCTTAGAGGATTATGAATCCTCATTTTTTTCTATAGAATTGTTATGCAAACCTTCGGTCCCAGAAAACATTGCTAACTAGAGGTTATTTTAGGGAGATGAACATATCATAACTTTTCTGACTAATGAAGAAACTTTTGTGGATATAGCTATTGACGATGAAGTTTTTCAAGAAATGATTGTAAGATAGGAAAACCAAATCCCTAACCCAATAGAAAGTACTAACCCAACCCAACCTAGAATCCACACTATGCATCGGGGAGTAGTTAGTCTTGAGAGCCTGTTAAATTTACAAGATAGATTTAAGAAACCAAAAAACACCAAAACGGACAACTCATGTCCATTCTATGAAGTAATAAATCTATGGATTTATAAAAACACCCGAAACATCATTCTCAGGAGATCAATATCACCTGAGGAAAAGAAGGCCTACCTAAAGTTGCTCAAGGAATAACATGACATGTTTGAATGGTCATATTAGGATTTGAAAAACTATGACACGAGGATTATTCAACACACTATACCATTGAGACATGAAGTCAAGCCTTTCCAACAAAAGTTGTGGATATTTCACCCATCCCTGGAGCCCTTGATGCAAAAGGAACTAAATAAACTATTGGATGCCAAGAAAATTTTCCAAGTTAGGCACTCTATATGGGTGGCCAATCTAGTACCTGTCAAGAAAAAATCCTGGGAAACTCGCTTATGTGTAGATTCATAAATTTGAATAGAGACTCGGTGAAAGATAACTATCACATCCCTTCCAAGGAACAAATTCTATAGATCATATTGGGAGTGCATATCTTCTTGCTTCTGGACGGTTTCTCAGAATACAACCAGGTGTTAGTATCAGAAGAGGACATATTGAAAACTACCTTCTAAACTAAATGGGGAACATTTTCTTACAAATACATTCCATTTGGGATAATCAACGTGGGTGCCACCTTCCAAAGAGACATGGATGTGTCATTTCGGAGATTAATTAACAAATGTGTAGTGGTGTACCTAGACTGCATCATTGTTTATTCCAAGGATAGGGTTGATCATATCTCCCAGCTCACCCAAATTTTTGAAAGGTGCCGAAAGTATGGGATATCCTTGAACCCAAAAAGGACTATATTTTGTGTAGAGGAAGGAAAACTATTAGGTCACATCATTTTGAGGGATGGTATCCATATCGATCATAACTGCATACAAATGATTTCACAACTACCACTCCCTCATAACAAAAAAGCTATGCAGTTATTCTTCGGAAGGATTAATTTTGTAAGGAAGTTCACTTCGGATTTTGCAAAGATAGTTAAATCCCTACAGAGGATGATACGCAAGGATGTTGATTTTAAATGGACTGATGAGGGAAAGGAAGCTTTCAAAAACATTTGAGACTACCATATCACAAATCCCTGTACTACGCAACCCCAATTTTAGCAGAGACTTTTATCTCTACATTTTTTCTTCAGTTCAATCATATATCCTCAAGAAGTAAAACACTTTAGGCCTTACATCCTCAATAATCATACCAATGTCATAGTGCCTCATCCAGCCATTAGGTCATTGTTCACACAACAGGAAAGGGGAGAAAGAAGAGGAAATTTGATGGTTGTCATCCAAGAATTTGATCTTGAAATTAAATTGAAAATAATTGTTAGGGGTCAAGGACTATGCAAACTGGCTACAAAATCCCAAGATATGATAGAGAACATGGATTTGGGTTGGGACAACCAATTGACTTTATGGTGTGGTGAATTTTTGTACATCCAACCCACACAAGACTCTTTGTATGATGACCTATCCTACTTTATCCATCATGGTACTTTCCCTAAATACATGAAACTAAGAGAGAAGGGCTCTCAGGATAAAATATACCTGATACCATCTTATTAACTTAGTACTTTTCCGCTTAAATTATGATGGTGTTATGCTAAGATGACTCAAAAAGGAAGATGTTGAAAGGGTGCTAAAGTAAATCCACGAAGGTCTTATAGGGGGGCACTTAATAGGGGATATTATATCCCATAAGATTTTGAGGATTGTATATTATTGGCCAACTTTGTTTAGAGACTCTCACACATATGTCAGGAGGTGCAAAGTTTTCCATATGAGCGTCAAGAAGGAAAATAAAGTGGCCATTCCACTACAACCAATATCAGTTTATAGGGAATTTGAATAGTGGGGAATAGATATAATAGGAGAGTTAAACCCTAACTCATCAAAAAAACATAAGTATATACTGAGTGCTATTGATTATTTCACATGATTGTCAGAATCCATTACCCTTACCATGGCCCATGCTAATGAGAAGGTGGTAATAGAATTTATTGAAAAACATATCATGAAAAGGTTTGGGGTGCCTTCAGTCTTGATATTTGATAACACTTCTTATTTTTCTTCTATTCTTCTGACTGCATTTTATTTATATAAAAGGATCATATTGAAGTATTCTACCAAGTACTATCCATAGGGAAATGGTGTTTCCAAGTCTACCAATAAAACTTTAATAATAATTCTTAAGAAAATGGTCATAGAGAATCATCAAACTGGCACAATGCTTTACATAATGCTCTATGGGATGATAGGGTAACCCCCAAAGAGGCCCTAGGGAATTCCCATTACTTTCTAGTGTATGGACAAGAATCCATTTTCCCAACCAACCTAGATATCCCATCCTTGCATATTTCCTAGTGCTCAAGAGGAAAACCTTCATCTAGTATGCAACAGAGAATTGATACCCTCCTTATGGTTGAGGAAGAATGAAAATAAGTTATAACGAAGTTCTCATACCATCAGCAAATGATCAAAAAATAGTTTGATAAAAACAAGGATGGTGATAAAAACTTTGAAGTAGGGGACTTGATTCTTAAATGGGATAAAACAAGGAGATGAAGGGGAACAATTAAAAATTCCAAATTCTATGACTCAGACCTTTTCAAGTAGTTGAGAAAATTGGGGTAGGCACTTACCGTCTGCAAAACCTTAGGGGTGAGATCAATGCTCTTCTTATTAGCAGCCAATCCCTAAAGATTTTATTTTCATAAGTTGTCTCTAAGACAACTTCCTGTATTATATTTTACCTTTATTTCTTTCTAATTTTTCTTTGAGTGACGAGTTTGGTGTTTTCAACTTTCTTTTCTTTTGGTTTCCTTGGTTATGTGTGATCCGGTTACTTTTGATTTTTTTATTTTTATTGTTCAAATGATAGCATGATTTCAAGTGTGTTCTTTGTCAAAAAGGTGATGATATATACTGAATCTAGATTCTTATCTCTCAATTTTAAATTTTGCAGAACAATCAAGAGAAGGTTTTTTTTTTGTCATAGGCTTCAACGCATGGGTAATTAATGTTTATTTATGTACATTTCTTAAAGAGTAAACAGATCGAATACCTCATGGTCTAGAAATACTGAGGGAAGTGGAACAAAGGAGAGTATGTCCGATACCCCAAACAGAGAAAAGTTAGTCATCATATTGTTCAGAAAATCCAAAGAATAAAAGATATATGGTTATGATCTGTAACACCCTGTTTCTCCCAGTCTGTAAAAATAACTATACTGACCAAGTATTGTGGCAAACTCAAAAATGTGAATGTATAATGTGAATAGACCTTGTGAAAAAGGTCGATGAATGTGAATAATATTATGAATATGTATTGTAGGACTGCTGAGAGGGGAATATGTTGAAAAAGAGACCATGATGGTTGGATAAAGGTGGTGGAAGGCACCTAGAATGGTGGCGTTAACTTCCACCGAAAACCAATACCGTATTTGGTCTTCACTGGCCCGGAGAACAAAGAGCGGCTCGTTGGCCCGAAATTAATTGCTCGCAGGTTGGTAGGTGGATGGCTCCTCATGCGTAATGAGGGATGGGGTTAAAACCGCCCATTTGTGGGGTCCTAACACCTGACCACCACGAGGGAGATCATACCACAGGCAACCTCGCCGGAAAGGAAAAAGGCAGGAGGAGTTTGTGATCATGGGCAGATGCGAGGGAGGAAGAACTCTGGAAAAATACGCAGAGTGAGTGATAGCGGAGAAGAAGGAGAGTAACCTTCATTCTTGATCACTGGTAGACAGAGACGCAGTCTTGCAATATCGTGGTCTCAGCTCGGGGGTGGCTAGTGGTAAATCCATTGGGAGTCGTTGAGCCTACAGTTGGGTGGAAACAAGCAACCCTCTCAGTAGTTGCATCATATCTGGTGTTTTTCTGATAAGTGTTTTGTCTCTGGCATCTTGAAATATATATATATTTTGATATTTATGCTCATAAGATGTGAAATTGTGAATGATTTCAGTGCAAGAATGTCTGTATGGTGTTTTGATCAGTATTGGTAGTTGCATGTTTATAATGGAAAGACTACATATGGCTTATGTTTTCATAAATCACTATTTATATGCATACTGATCTAATTAAGACTTCATGTCTGGTTCTCAAGAGAGAGATACCCTTATCTGCCTCAGATAGTACACTGGGTAGACCTCCCCATAGAGATACCCTCCTTGAATAAGCCATCGAGAACCTGGAAAGAGGATGTGAAGGCGTAAGGCCTTAGTAACCCTGCACGAGGAGGAATAATCCTTTTGAAATCCTGAGATGGCTGCATAGGGATAAGAATTTTTTGACAGGCGAGATCCTATCGGAAGATCTATGGTAACTCACGGCCGTTATATTGGAAGGAGAAGAGGGGGCATTAAATGCCTCAACCCCTTTCCTTTGTTTTCACGAGTATAGATCAAGACCCACTCATGTCCTAGACTTGATGAAGGAGAGCAATAGATGTGTTGAAGACTCTTTTAAGAGTCAAACCCAGGAGAAAGAGCACAAAGCTCCCAATTCCCACATAGTTGACGAAGCTCAGGACAGATCACACCTGGTCAGATGCACAGACCCTGTAGGAATTCACATAGGTCGAGGAAATCTCTCATGGCTTCAGAGAAGAGAATCCTAGAAGGGATAGTTTCATTTTTTGCACAGATCCATAGCTGCGAAGGTCGCAGAGGAGAGGCAAAGGTTGAGACCTTTGATACTTAAGAAATATTCCAAGGAGAAGGAAGAGAATTGCATGCTCAAGGAAGAGCTACAACTGTCATTAGAATAGCTGGAGAAAAATAGATGTCGGTCGTTAAAAATGTACGTCCAGACACGTGCAGANCAGAAGAGAGGAGAAATGGATGACAGAGACACTTCGAGATAGAAGTGGTGAACAGTCGATAACCATTGGATCTTGTAGAGTTGCCAGGCGGTTAGGGTTGGTGCAGTCTGAAAGAGATCTGAGTTTGGGATCTTGTGTCTCAGGTTTTTTCAAGAAGAGAGCGCAAGGATTGGGTGCTTCAACCCACGTAGTTGCAAAGTGCTGAGAGCTGAGGTTCATGCGCACATGTGGCACATCCATCAGGTGGGGCCCACGTGGTCGAAGGGTGGACATGCGTCACCTGGGAAGGAGTCAACATTTTGTTGACTTCTTGCATCTCGAAGGTTTTCAAGGTAGGAGCATGAAGGCTCGACACCCCAACTCGCAAGATGGCGAGATGCGAGAAGTGAAAAAAGGAAGTCAAACCATCATTGACTTCCACTTCTCAGAGGTTCGCAAGGTAGGAGCATGAAGGCTCGATACAACAAATCGCGAGATGGAAAGATGTGAGAAGTGCGAAAAGGAAGTCAAACCATCGCTGACTTTCGCGTCTCGGAGGTTCGAGAGGTAGGAGCACGAAGGCTCGACGCTCCAACTCGTGAGATGGTGAGATGTGAGAAGTGCGAAAAGAAAGTCAAACCATCGTTGAATTTCACATCTCGGAGGTTCACGAGGTAGGAGCACGAAGGCTCTACGCCCCAACTCGCGAGGTGGTGAGATGCGAGAAGTGCGAAAAGGGAGTCAAACCATCGCTGATTTCGCATCTCAGAGGTTTGCGAGGTAGGAGCACGAAGGCTCGATGCCCCAACTCACGAGGTGGCGAGAGGCGAGAAGTGCGAAAAGGAAGTCAAGCCATCGCTGACTTTCGGGTCTCGGAGGTTCGCGAGGTAGGAGCACGAAGGCTCGATGCCCCAACTCGAGAAGTTGCGAGATGCGAGAAGAGTGAAAGGACACCATACTGGTTAGGGTTGTGGCCATAACTGCCAATCAGATGAGTGCGGTTAAGGGATGGCAGGGTCTGTATCAGGTCTCCTAGGGACTCGGGGAATTCTATTCTTCGGAGAGAAGAAGAAAAGGGGCGAAAAGTTTTATTATGTCGTAGTGGGTGTGTGACAAATTGGTATCAAAGCATGGTTACAGCACTCGGCCTACTTGGGTTCATGAACGAGTTGCACAGAAGATTCGTTCGGAACACTCCTAAGAGGAGTAACCCTCTATCTTAAACCCTTTTATATTCAAAGGATCAAAGTTTGAAAATAAGAACCCGACTATGTATGCATGTGAAAGAATTATGAATTTTGCATGGGTTATAAAAATGTATCTAACTATTGACTAACAACCAGCGTTTGTATTTTGCACCCAAGCGGGCGATCAGTCATGGGAATTTACAGATGCAGAGAATGGTGACTCATCAAGAGGTGGGAGAGGGCTCCCACAATAGAGATGAAGAGTCTAAGGAAAGAAGGGAAATAGGGACCCCTCCAGATCTAGCTGAGACTGTGAGGAGTCTCATGGTCAAGTTGCAAAGATGCAAGGCCGACAATGAAAGGATGATTAAAGAATAAGAAAAGTAGACAGAAATTAACATAGTTTTACTGCAGAGTTTATCCGATCTGCAAAGACAAATGCAGCATGAACCTGAAACTCAGAAACATGGTCATGTCAGTGGCCACACTGAGAGGAGAACCTCGAAAAGGGTCCACCCTAGAGGTAAGGGACCAGTGCCGAGTGACTCCTCTAAGAAGGAAGATGGCGATTCAGAAGACTCTTCCAGCAGCAGAACCAGTTCCTATTCTCGAAGAAAACAGAAGAAGAAAAATACTTCCAAGGGTCATAAATTTGAGGAATTCAAAAAGGCAAAGCCACCCTCCTTCGATGGTGAGATAAGGAAGGGAGAGGAAGAAGAGGCCTGGCTTCTTGGACTAAAGAAATATTTCAGAGTCCATGATTTTTCAGAAAATTTGAAGGCTCGAGTAGCCACCTTCAATCTGAACAGAAAGGATTCCATTTGGTGGGAAGATCTTAAGAATGTGAAAGGGATTTGCGAAGAGGATCTATCCTGGAAATAGTTTGAGAAATAATGTATTTGTCGGAAAAATATTTCGACGAGAAGACAAAAGAGTATTATGAACTCAAACTAGGGCAACTCACTATAGAGGAATATGCCAACAAATTCCTCGACTTGTTGAGATATGTGCCTTATATAAAAGTAGAAAAGGAAAAGGTGCAATGCTTCATCAGTGGGCTACCCAAGGACTACTGGAATAGAATTGAATTTGATGAGCCAAAGACCCTAGAAGGCACTATTCGAAAGGCAACATATTGTCAGGAACAGTATGGACATCGAGCAAAACCTCGTGAAGGATGGAAACCAAAGAATAGCTCAAGGTTTCAGAAAAAGGGGATTAAATCCCCAAGATTTAAGAACTATAAGAAGAGCCCAAGAATGAACTTTTCAGCCCAGAGTGTACTCCAACAGAACTTTCCCTCATCGGGTGGAAGTAAAATTTCTGGACCTGTACCAGTAAAGACTAATAACCCAAAGAGAGAACCTTTGAAATGTTGGGGTTGTGGAGAAGAACATCTTCTGAGAGACTGTCCACACCGACAATAGAATAGTCGGAGGATTTATAACATCCAGGAAGCTACTACAGTCAATGATGTGGCCAGGAGTGTGCCGCAAATTTATGCAGCCTTGGATAGTAACCAAGCTGACCATCAAGCTTCAGTGGTGGAGATAGAAGGTATGATCTCCAACCATCTAGTGTCTATTTTGATTGACCCTAGTTCAAATTTGAGTTATATAGCCCCTAAAGCTATTGATAAGTGTAAACTACAGCCACAAAAACAAACCAAACCATGGTTGGTACAGTTAGCCATTGGCACCAAAAGGAGGGTAGCAGAGGTCATACCAGCCTGCCAATTAATGTTTGGTGAATTTCCCACCCAAGCAACCCTTAACGTATTACCCCTAGGATCGTACGATCTATTGATTGGTATGGACTGGCTAGCCGCTCATAAAGCCAAATTGGACTATTACCATAAAACCTTTGAATGTGTGAGCAAAGAAGGAAAAAGGATGACCCTTCAAGGGATCTAAAAACCTGTCTCAGTGAGACAAATATCATCTCTGCAAATGAAAAAGTATTGCCAAAACGGATGTCCCCTATATGAAATATAGGTGTCGGAAACCATAGAAGGTGACAAACCCAGCCTTGAAGATCATCCTACCCTGAAAGAATATAGAGATGTGTTTTCAGAAGAGGTACCGGGTCTACCTCTGAGAAGAGACAAAGACTTATCGATAGAACTCACACCGAGAGCAGTGCCAGTGTCTAGGACACCCTACCAGATGAGCACACTCGATTTAGTTGAACTCAAATTGCAATTAAAAGAAATGATGGATAAGGGTTATATTCGACCCAGCGTGTCTCAATGGGGAGCGCCAGTCCTGTTTGTGAAAAAGAAGGACGACACCCTTAGACTATGTATAGATTATAGACAACTCAATAAGGTAACCATAAAGAAAAAGTACCCCTTGCCCAGGATCGATGATCTGTTCGATCAATTGGGAAGCGTGTCTATTTTCTCAAAGATTGACTTGAGATCGGGATACCATCAAGTCCGAATCAAGGGTGAAGACATCCATAAAACTGCCTTCCGGATGAGGTATGGTGACTATGAGTTCGTGGTAGTACCATTTGGGTTCACCAATGCCCCTGCCACTTTTATGTGCTTAATGAACAATGTACTCGGTAAATTTCTAGATAAATTTGTGCTAGTTTTTATTGATGATATATTAATTTACTCTAAGAATAGAGAAGAGCATGAAGAACATCTTAGGCTTGTGTTGCAAGTACTCAGAGAGCATCAGCTCTATGCTAAATTCAGCAAATGTGACTTCTTCCAGAATCAAATACATTACTTCAGTCATGTTCTGTCCGAAGAAGGGGTAGTAGTGGACCTTGACAAAATCAGGTCTATCATGGAATGGCCTACCCCAAGGGATGTTTCAGATATCAGATCCTTTATGGGATTAGCAGGATATTATAGGAGATTTATATAAGGATTCTCCAAGATTGGTTGTCCAATCACTACCCTCTAGAAGAAGGGGACAAAATTCTTGTGGATGTAGAAATGTGAAGAAAGATTCCAAACCCTGAAACATCTACTGACCCATGCACCCGTGCTGAAAATTTCCGATCCAGAAGCTGACTTCCTCACGTGCACAGATGCTTGTAAGGAAGGGCTCGGAGGATTCCTTATGCAGAAAGGAAGTGTGATCTTCTATGAATCCCGAAAATTGAACGAGCATGAAGTCAACTATTTGACCCATGATCTAGCACTGGCTGCCATAGTGCATGCCTTGAAAATGTGGATGCCTTACCTCCTGGGAAGAAAATTTGTACTTATGACAGATCACTGTGGATTACGATACCTGTTTGATCAACCAAAGATCAACGCCAAATAGGCTAGATGGATGGCCCTCCTTAGCGAATTTGATTTCGAAATCAAACACATTAAAGAAAAAGAAAATAGGGTTCTCGATGCCCTTAGCAGAAGCATGAAAACAATTCACCTGGCAACAGTGAGCACCTACGAGACAAATGTCAAGGAAAGAATCAGAAATGCACAAGAAACAAATCCCTTCGTTCAGACCGTGACCATGTACCTACAACAAGAACCCGTCGGAGTAAAATATGAAGGCTATCAGATGACCGAAGGATGTCTGCTCACTTACAGAAACATATTTTATATTCCAGCGTGTGATGATTTGAAGAGGTTCATTATGGATGAACTACATAAAAGACCCTACTTGGGTCATCCAGGATACCAGAAAATGGTCACTTCCACCAGGAAACAATTTTATTGGCCTAGATTGAAGAAAGACATAGCCGAGTACCTAGCCAAATGCATAGAGTGCCAACAGGTTGGGTCATCCAAGATGTTCTAAAATGTCACTTCCACCGTGAAACAATTTTATTGGCCTAGATTGAAGAAAGACATACGAAAGTACCTAGCCAAATGCATAGAGTGCCACTGTGTTAAAGAAGAACATCGACACCAAATTGTGATTATTGCAATCTTTACCAATCCCATAATGGAAAGGAAACCATCTCCATGGATTTCATCACTCTGATTACCAACCTCAACCAAAACATACGACACCCCATTATGGTGGTGGTGGATAATTGAGAAAGTCTACTCACTTCATCCCCGGCCAAGCCTAATTTAAAGGCAATCCGATATCTGTGCATTCATGAAAGAGACATTCAGATCAAGATGGTATGTCGAAAGAGATCAGTGGTTCCGACAGAGACAACTTATCTCCAACTTTGAAATCACTAATCATCGGTTTAGACCGTTGTTGCTTAGCAACGCTTCATCACCCTAAAACCGACGGACAGACAAAAAAAGTGAATCAAATATTATAAGACATGTTAAGTATGAATGTAATGCACGACCCAAGAAATGGGAAGACTACCTCACCTGGTAGAATTCGCCTACAACAACGGCTACCAAGCATCTTTAAAGATGAGTCCCTTCGAGTCCTCTATGGTAGAACATGTAACACTCCAAATAACTGAGTAATCCCATAAACAGGATATATTTTTGACCTGACATGTTAAGATAAATGGAACAACAAGTGACCCGTTAAAACAAAACTGAAGGTCACCAAACCAAGTTATGTCGAACAAAAGAGAACTCCAAGAGAGTTCAAAATGGGAGAATATGTATATTCTAGTTAGGCCCATGAAGAGTTCCATGAAAATGGGAGCTTGTGCCAAACTGGCACCTCGATTAGGGACCCTTGAGGTTCTAGATAGAGTGGGACCCGTAGGCTCATCGACTTAACATCTCTTCCATCAAAGACATAATATTTTCCATGTTTCATTATGGAAGGAATATGTACATGATGCCTAATCTCATAATTGATTGGTCTATGATTCAGGTGGAACCGTAGGATAATTTCTACTAGAACCCCAATGCATACCGGACATAAAGGAAACCTCGCCCAAAACCTAACCATTGCACAGTCAAGGTGCGAAACATTTTGGCCCGCATGAGGCTACATGGGGAAATGGAGGATGGCGAAACGTATATTATCCCATTTTGTTTACATCTATACATGCAGGTCATGTTGATAGATAGAACATCGAGGACGATGTTCCTTTAAGGAGGGAGGGAATTGTAACACCCGGTTTCCCCCAGTCTGTAAAATTAACTATACTGGCCAAGTATTGTGGCAAACTATAAAATGTGAATGTATAATGTGAATTGACCTTGTGAAAAAGGTCGATGAATGTGAATAATATTATGAATATATATTGCAGGACTGTTGAGAGGGGAATATGCTGAAAAAGAGACCACGATGGATGGATAAAGGTGGTGGAAGGCACCTGGAATGGTTGCATTAACTTCCACCGAAAACCAATACCGTATTTGGTCTTCATTGGCCCGGAGAACCAAGAGCAGCTTGCTGGCCCGAAATTAATTGCTCGCAGGTTGGTAGGTTGATGAATCCTCATGAGTAATGAGGGATGGGGGTAAAACCACCCATCCATGGGGTCCTGACACCTGACCACCACGAGGGAGATCGTCCCACACGCATCCTCACCGGAAAGGAAAAAGGCAGGAGGAGTGTCCCATCATGGGCAGACGCGAGGCAGGAAGAACTCTAGAAAAATACGTAGAGTGAGTGGTAGCGGAGAAGAAGGAGAGTAACCTTCATTCTCGGTCATTGGCAGATAGAGACGCAGTCTTGCATTATCGTGGTCTTAGCTTGGGGGTGTCTAGTGGTAAATCCATTGGGAGTCACTGAGCCTACGGTTGGGTGGAAACGAGCACCCCTCTCAGCAGTTGCATCACCTCTGGTGTTTTTCTGATAAGTGTTTTGTCTCTGGCATCTTGAAATATATATATATTCTGATATTTATGCTCATAAGCTGTGAAATTGTGAATGATTTCAGTGCAAGAATGTCTATATGGTGTTTTGATCAGTACTGGTAGTTGCATGTTTATAATGGAAAGACTACGTATGGATTATGTTTTCATAAATCGCTATTTATATGCATACTGATCTAATTAAGACTTCACGTCTGGTTCTTGAGAGAGAGATACCCTTATCTGCCTCAGATAGTACCCTGGGTGGACCTCCCCATAGAGATACCCTCCTTGAATAATCCATCAAGAACCTGGAAAGAGGATGTGAAGGCGTAAGGCCTTAGTAACCCTGCACGAGGAGGAAAGATCCTCTTGAAATCCCGAGACGACTGCGTATGGATAAGTATTGTTTGACAGGAGAGATCCTACTGGAAGATCTGCGGTCACTCACGACCGTTAGATTGGAAGAAGAAGAGGGGGCGTTAAATGCCTCAACCCCTTTCCTTTGTTTTCACAAGTAGAGACTGAGACCCACTCAAGTCCTAGACTTGATGAAGGAGAGCAATAGAAGTGTTAAAGACTCTTTTAAGAGTCAAACCCAGGAGAAAGAGCACAAAGATCCCAAGTCCAACATAGTTGATGAAGCTCAGGACAGATAGCACCTGGTGAGATGCACAGACCCGATAGGAATTCACAGAGGTCGAGGAAATCTCTCACGGCTTCAGAGTAGAGAAGCCTGGAAGGGATAGTTTCATTTTGTGCATGGAGCCATAGATGTGAAGGTCGCAGAGGAGAAGCAAAGGTCGAGACCTTTGATACTTAAGAAATCTTCCAAGGAGAAGGAAGAGAAGTGCATGCTCAAGGAAGAGCTACAACTTCCGTTAGATTAGCTGGAGCGAAATAGATCTGGGTCGTCGAAAATGTACGTCCAGATGCGTGTAGAAGAGAGGAGAAACGGATGGCAGGGACACTTTGAGATAGAAGTGGTGAACAACCGATAACTGTTGGATCTTTCAGAGTTGCAAGGTTGTTAGGGTTGGTGCAGTCTGGAAGAGATCTGAGTTTGGGATGTCGCATCTCGGGGTTTCACAAGAAGGGAGCGCAAGGGTTGGGTGCTTCAACCCATGAAGTCACGAAGTGCCGAGAGTCGAGGTTCATGAGCACACGTGGCACATCCATTAGGTGGGGCCCACGTGGCCGATGGGTGGACATGTGTCGCCTGGGAAGGAGTCAACATTTTGTTGACTTCTCACGCCTCGGAGGTTGGCGAGGTAGGAGCATGAAGGCTCGACTTCCCAACTCGCGAGATGGAGATATGCGAGAAGTATGAAAAGGAAGTCAAACCATCATTGACTTTCGCGTCTCGGATGTTCGCGAGGTAGGAGCATGAACGCTCGACGCCCCAACTCGCAAGATGGTGAGATGCGAGAAGTGTGAAAAGGATGTCAAATTATCGCTGACTTTCACATCTCGGAGGTTCGCGAGGTAGGAGCACAAAGGCTCGATGCCCCAACTTGCGAGATGACGAGATGTGAGAAGTGCAAAAAGGAAGTCAAACCATCGTTGACTTTCGCATCTCAGAGGTTCGCAAGGTAGGAGAACGAAGGCTCAACGCCCCAACTTGCAAGGTGGCAAGATGTGAGAAGTGCGAAAAGGGAGTCAAACCATCCCTGACTTTCACGTCTTGGAGATTCGCGAGGTAGGAGAACGAAGGCTCGACGCCCCAACTCGTGAGGTGGCGAGATGCGAGAAGTGAGAAAAGGAAGTCAAACCATCGCTAACTTTCGCGTCGCGGAGGTTCGCGAGGTAGGGGCACGAAGGCTCGATGCCCCAACTTGTAAGGTGGCGAGATGCGAGAAGAGCGAAAGGATGCCATACTGGTTAGGCATGTGGCCATAACCGCCAATCAGATGAGTGCGGTTAAGGGATGGAAGGGTCGGTATCAGGTCCCGTAGGAACTTGGGGAATTCTATTCTTCGGAGAAAAGAAGAAAAAGGGCGAAAAGTTTTATTATGCCATAGTGGGTGTGTGACATGATCCTTCACCAAAAAAGAGATATCCTCCTCCCTGGCTCATTCCCGACACATATGAAACAAATCGGAACACCAAATGAAAAGTCAGAATGTATGATCGATAGGGTATGTAGATATATTTGTCGGGACTATAGACGATCGATGGCAGCAAATCAAGGTCTTTGATATATGGGTGACTTTGTCAAGGCTATGGATGCTCATTGTCAGTGGATAAACTCCATGGTAAGGGTTTATACCTTCAGAAGAAAAGTAATAACATCAAGTCTTCTCCACAGTTTTGAGTTCTCACTTAACTCTCAAAGGAAAGGTAGGAGTCATTGGTTATATGGAAAGAGGAATGTATTTAGGTGAATTCCCATGAGAAGTTGACAAGAATGTCCTTGGGCCATGTGTATAAATATTTGTGAGTTATCCATGGGTTATTTCCTCTAGCTACCAACAGTTTCCCAAGACGTCTATCAGTTTCATTACGAGAGAAACAAAGAGTTTTATTTCTACCAGTGAATAACCATTTGTTGAGCACTCAACAATGTCAATGTTTCATCGAAACCCACACATGAGATCTAGCTAAAGAAAGTACAAACAAAGATTATCAAGAAAGGAGGATAGATTTAATATGGAAGAATGAGAAAATATATTCACACTACTCCAATGAGTAGATGATTGATACATAGATGATGATCAATATCATCAATATGATGAGTGGAATACACTCATATAGAGGAAATAACATTCCATAATGGAAAAATTCATGCATGCTTAATAGCATAATAATTATGATCTAAAATTTAAAGTCTAAAATATAACAATTAACTCCCACTGAACTAGTGTGCCGAAAATAGAAAATTCTCCATTACCTCCCTTGAACATAACTATGGAGTAAAAATTGAGTCCTGAATACTAGGGCATATTAGGTAATCATGTACAATGCAACTAATGAAAACTGAATAAAAATGAGGAAAGAGGGAAAACCATGTGGGAACAAAACCACCCCTCAAAAGACAATACATCAAAAGAAGAAAAGGGAGTTGCTAGGCAACTGTGTTCTTCACTCCAAGACGATCCCGTAAAGTCTGAAACTTATGTTCAATGAATGTATTCATGAAGATATCGACAGTCTATTCAGAGGAAGTAAAAAAATGTAGATCAATGGTCCTGTCATGTCCTAGATCCATAATGAAATGCATGTGGACCTCAATGTGTTTGGTTCACATCCGTTGTACTAGATCTCTAAAAAATATTAGTGTACTCTGATTGTCACACCATATGATAGTTGGACATTGAAATAGGATACCAAGCTCGATAAGTGTTCAAGCCAAAGTTCTTGAATGACACAGTTGACTACTCCTCTATACTCAGCCTCTGCTGAAGATAAAGCAATGGTTGATTGATTCTTACTTGACCAACAAATAAGGCCTCATCCCAAATTGAGAGTGTACCCAAAAGTGGACTTGTGATATGTGCCATCACCAACCCAATCTGAATCTGTGAATCCTATGAGATCCAATGCACAACCAACTGCATAATGAATCCCATAACTCATGGTGCCCCAAACATATGTGAGGATGCACTTGGAAGCCTTCCAGTGCATATCATGGGGTTGTTTCATGTATCTGGAAACTACTCCTACTACATATGAGATATCTAGATGGGTGTGGGTGAGATATAAAATAATCCACACCAAATTTCAATACAAATTGTTGTCCATTAATGGTGTATCCCTATCATCCTCAAGTCTAATCCCAAATAAGAAGGTTGTAGGTGCAGACTTA
>SNQJ01S0192620.1:0-13078 GCA_010110895.2 Picea sitchensis
TTAATGGCCTAAAGCCGACATAAATAAAATAACATTACTCATCTAAATCACAACTAATGGCCTAAAGCCGACATAAATAAAATAACATTACTAATCTAATATGCCCCAATTAAGTGGTAATGAGCCAATATTAGGGCTTAACACTATCTCTCCACCTCCAAATGGTCCTTTCAATTTGGGTGCAATGCAATATCATAATCTCTAAGCCTCCAAACGGTCATAATGTCCATTTTAGTAGGTTCCATTCCTCCAAATTTGTTGTCACCAATTATGTTATTTCTTTTCCATTTTTCATCCTATGTATTTTATAGATACCAATTTCTATAGTGTACTACATCTTAATAAAAATGATAACCATTGCTCTAATTATATAGTGGGACTAAGAAAACAAGGACTTACCATGTCAAGAATTATCGACATATCAATCAAGGAGACTAGACAAAAAATGTAATGAAGTAGGCCATGAGATCAATGTCTTGAGACTTTTAACAAATTGAAATGCATAGAAGAAATCTATGTCTCCATTATTGGAGTAGAGTAATTAATCACCTTAGGGAATTAATCCTCCCTCCATACAAGAGTTGAATTAGATAAATCACAAGTTACTAGGTGACAACAATCACCATAAGTGATTAATCCCTCTATTTAGGGTTAGATAAACCCATCCAAAGTTGGCTTAAAGTTATGTGATATTATTGTTTTCTAGTTGGTTTGAAACAATTCTTTGGCCTATGAAATGTTGGCTTTTCTCACCATGATTTGCGGAGGGCCTTTGATTGTTAGTATTAATGTAGATTTTGAAATTCAGAAAAAGGGTAGAAAATGGGAAACCTGACACCTAAACTATGTTGAAGTTAGTGCTATAGACCTACAAAATGATGTATATATCCCTATTCTATTGATGTTTATGTTTGAATCCCTCTCTATATCCCTTTTTTGCGATATATATAAAAAATGATACTTTGTAATTTAACTGCGCTCGGTCCCTTTAAATAATTTTATCAGTAAGAACGTGCACATATTATTAGGACCTCACACATGTTATTAATACCATGTGTTCATTCTTAACAATGCACACACGTTCCTACCACTAAACCTATGTGGCAATCAACGTGGATGTTTAACCACATCCAAACCTATAGGTATAGGAATACGTGTGCATTCATAAGAACATGCACATGTTCTTGCGAGTGTGTATTCTTACTCATTCCCTTGCCATTATTTTGGCCACAAACTTCTTGCATTCACCCACACATCTGATTCATTGACCAATTCAATGTCTTTTGGTCTAGCTCTAAGTGAATGCTATTTTTTCAATCTTAGGTTATACCTATGTTTTAAGTTTTCACGCACACAATGCAATTTGTTTTCTAGATATAGATGACCTAATTTTGGAGTTTTAATCTTATATAATGACATCTATTCATTGAGGTGTTTTCACACACACAATACAATTTTTTTTCCATACATAGATAACCTAAGTTTGGAGTTTTAATCTTATATAATGACATCTATTCATTGAGGTGTTTTCACGCACACAATACTATTTTTTTTTCAGACATAGATAAACCAAGTTTGGAGTTTTAATCTTATATTCATTGAGGTCATTAAATTTGTGTTAGTGTAATAAATACATGTGGTGCCATATATATTGGATATTAAGTGCAATGTTTCATGTATTTGTTTTTTTGAACGATTTTGTAACCAAATTTGTAACATAATTTATAATTATCAACATTCCACTATGCAATATTTGTTATCTCCAACTATTCATTGTAGTTTGATGTCTTTTTTTTTTCCCAACTTCTTTTTTCCGTCTCCACGTCTCTTATCTCTTAATATATTTTAGGATTTCCCTCCTATGTATATACCCTAGCGAGACTATCTCTACAACTCTATCACTTCTAGATGGTTCTCTATAACTTGCATAGATGGTTGTGTATACAATGAGAACTCATATATACACTTCCTGATAGAACATCCATGAATGAAGTTCATCATTTTATTCTCCCTCTCCCATGGGTTGCAATCTCTTTAACAATAATCTAAACCACTGATTCAATCTAGGGTACCATGAGGCAAGTGGAGTTGGATGTATGCATAGTGAATGTAAATTCAGAGGGAGTAGGATTATACATAGTGAATGCAAATTCAGAGCTTAACCACTCCAATGACACATACGTGTATACCATGTGAAGTGGATTACTCAACTTTTTCATATGAGCTAGGTTTTGGCCCTTTTTAAAGCACTAATTACATTGCAATTGTTTTGATTGTAAATTTATGGTCATGGTAATTATATGTTTGATTGCAAATTTTTGGACATGGTAATAATATACATTAAAGGTTGATCCCAAATTTTTTTGAATTCAATTATCATTGTGGTAATCATCATCAAAAAATTTATCACGGACCAATCATTGATCTCTCTCTTTGTTATTAATTTTTTTATTTATTAGTAATTCCAATAATCAATAGTTTTCCATTTTCCTTCCATGT
The DNA here is from genome assembly GCA_010110895.2 of Picea sitchensis. NCBI lineage: Eukaryota > Viridiplantae > Streptophyta > Pinopsida > Pinales > Pinaceae > Picea > Picea sitchensis. Next base: position 2,500 of record SNQJ01S0192620.1, read on the forward strand.
ATCTTAGTATCATAAATGCTCATAACTTCAGTTTGAAATCAATGGTTCTATGTGTGTGTGTGTGTGTGTATATAATCATTTCAAAGAATTAACAAATCAATAAAAATCTAATATATGGATGATTACTAATATATATCTAATACATGGGCTCCATTTAAAAAGGTGGATCCATGATCTTTAAAAAATAAATTAAACCCAATAGTGCTTGACCATTGAGTGGAATATTAAAAAAGGAAAAGGAAGCTCACATGTCAAAGAAAGGGAAAGTGTGAAAGTTATTGGGTAGATTTTGTAATTTTGTAACTTGCTAATTGAGAAAAGAGGTTAGATAAATTACCACAAATCTAGGCTATTATTTAAGAATCCAAGCTATTATTTAAGAATAAAATTATTATTGAAGCAATGTTAACCATTCATGTCAAGTTAAAAGATTGATTAATTTACAAAAAAGTAAATGGTAATCTTACATATATAACTATGTTATTTTAGTAGATGTCTTTATATCAAATAATGTGTATATTTTTATGGTAATCTTACATCTATAACGATGGTATTTTAGTAGACGTCTTTATATCAAATCAACTGTATATTCATATGGTTATTTCTAGGTGTTGAGTAAATAATGTTTGCATACTTATATGTTACAAAAGTTACTCAACAAGAGAAATGTAAATGTTCATTTCATCCATTTAGGTAGAATTGAATTTCAACCAATAATAATGATTCAGTCCTCTTCATCTATTTATCTACAATTGAATTCCTCCAAATAATAATAATAATAATAACATCTTCTTCACCAATATTTTATTTGGTTATATCCTCTTTGATTATAGTGATAAGGAATGAAATGAAACACACACACAAATATATCAACAAAGAGAACACCAATACAATGAAAACCCAACTTCTATTAATGAATAAAATAACAAAATATTGTAGAACACAAACTCGCTAGAATGGTGGTAGCTTATATCTGAAGAGAGAGAGATGTTGGCTATGCTCATTCACAAAAGATTATAAAAGAGGCCAAAGGAATGACATTTTAACATAAATCAAGAACCCTAAAGGTTCAAAACCCTAACCTTAGGAGGCGAAGCACCAAAAGGTGTTTTTGGGCCCAAGGTGATCAGTTTCTACCTCAACTTCTCAGGGATGTAAATTTTGCATACAATATTCATTTTCCATGCATAGTAGATCGTTGGAAAGATATAACTAAGGACTGTAACATTGTGTCAATGAATATGATCCCAAGTCCATGATTGCCCCAAAAAAACATCATTTAGGGCCTCAAAACGGCCTTAGAAGTTGAGGTCCCAAAAAATCATAAAAAATCATAACAAAACTATGAAGATGGAGAACCGTGTTGAGTCAATGGAAGAGGTGGGTGGCTACTGATATCCAATTGGATCAATACTCCCCCCTTAGGAAGTAGTGGTCCCCACTGCATCAAGTACCCACAATTGATGGGGAAATTTTTGTTGAATCTAAATATTGGTGAGCCATTTGCATTGTTGAAGAAGTTTTCCTACATTGACAACTTCATAGAGTTGTATGTTCTACTAGAAATTTCCCTTCATCTTGGTGTCCATGATACAATCCACTATAACTTTCTCAAGGTAATCATGATTGAGTTATGTAGTTGTTGTTGTGCAGCGAAAGCATAAACCTAGTAATATTCAATGACACATTAAGCAAGATATTACAAAAAATACACAATGAAAGAAATCCCACAGTGAATACAATATTTATGTGGAAAAACCCTTTTAAGGGAAAAAACCATGGGGCAATGATAATCAATATGCTGATTATTTAATAGAAAATTACAACAGTCGAATACATGCTTACAATCTCACACTCTTATCCAACACATTGCACTACACTGCATTGCATTAAACCTCTACGAGTATGCACATATATATATTATCTATTAGACAGTTAGACAAATTGATTACAAACTGATCCACCAGTTACACAAACTGATCACTGTAGTGTGCATACATGCACATTTTGTTTTTAGTTGATACAGTGTGCATGCATCCGCATGGGAAATTAGTTGGTATGTTTCAACAATCTCCACCTTGACAACAATTTACCTTATATATCATGCTTGAATTAATTCATCAACTTTTATACAAGCCAAGATAATCCAAACACCATCATAGCTTCTCTAACAAAACTAGTTTCATGAACATGTATGCCAAATTCACTTTTTTATGGACCTTTTCCAGAACCACTACCCCTTCATCAACAACTTGTCCTAAAATATGGTATTTAATAGAAATATGCTTCATCTTACTGTGATAAGTTGGATTTCTAGCCAAATGAATAACACTTTGATTATTGCAAAATACTTTCACCTTGTCTTGCATCCTTATAAACTCACCCAACAAACCTTTTAACCAAATTGCCTCCTTGCATGCATGTGAGACAACCGTATATTCTGCCTTGGTAGTGGATAAAGAAACTATGTTTTGAAGCTTTTACATCCAACTAACAAGTCTTCCTACAAGAGTAAATACATATCCTAAAGTGGATATCCTTTTTTCCAAGTCACCTACAAAATCTAAATCGACATAACCACAAATTGAATCGCTAGAGCCATCATAGGTGATAGAATAATTACTTGTTCCCCTAAGACACTGAAGAACCCATTTCACTATTTCCCAATTCTCTTTACATGCATCTATTGACAACACCAACTACATGTGGAATATATGGTATAGTACTCACCATCTCATGCATCAAACTTCCTACTATATTAGCTTATGGTACACGATACATATAATCCTTTTCTTCATCATTACTAGGAAATAAAGTTGAAGAAATCTCGAAATGGGAAGCCAAATGGATTTGTATGGGTTTCACATTATTCATACCAAATATCATAAGTATTTTCTCCACATACATCTGTTGTGATAACCAAAACTTACCATATTTTCTATCTATGTGTATCTCCATGCCCAAGATTTGTCTTGTTGCTCCTAGATCCTTCATATCAAACATCCTAGACAACTAATCCTTTAACCTATTGATTTCAACCATGCTTTTGCTTGAAAAACGCATATTGTCAACATAATACACCAAAATAATGATATGTCATTTTCCAACTCTTTAAAGTAAACAAAATGATTATATTCACTTCTTGTAAAATTTTGGATCACCATGAAGGAATCAAACTTCTTGTACCATTGCTTAGAAGACTTCCTCAGACCATACAAAGAATTCTTAAGTTTGCAAACAAACCTCTTACTATGATCCTGAAAAAATCCTTCTGGTTGTTCCATATATATATCCTCGCCCAAATATCCATGTAGAAATGTTGTTTTAACATATAAATACTGTAACTCAAGATCAAGTAAAGAAACTAGTGCTAACACAACACGAATTGAAAGAATCTTCACAACTGGTGAAAATATTTCATGAAAATCAATACCTTCCTTTTGAGAATACCCCTTTTCTACCAATATTGCTTTAGAACTTTCAAATTTATAATCAACACCCTTTTTTAGTTTGTATACCCACTTGCAACTGACAACATTCCTGTCCTTTGGAATTTCTACCAGGTCCCATGTTTTATTCGTCTCTAAGGAATCCATTTCTTCTTTCATTTCTTCTTTTCATTTAACACTTTCAAATACCTTCATTTCTTCCTGATAAAAACTAGGTTCTCCATCATTAGAAACCAAAGCCATAGATGAAACATAATTTTCATACCTTGTAGGAGGATTCCTGACTCGTGTATATATCCTTAGAGTGTTAGACAACTGAGAGTGGGGCGGGGGGTGAATCAGTTGTTACTATGCTTAAACAATTATACCCATTTTAAGCGCATTACAGAACACTTAATGATGATCACAATAATTCAGGGAAGTAAACAATAGAGTATTCAACATCAATCATGCACATGAAGTATACATAGACATATATTCCCAAGGAAACCCATTAAGGGAGAAAACCTCTTCTTCTTAATATGATAAGTAGTCTTTATTTTCTGTACATTATCATTCTTATGAGAACCCACTCTTGGTGAGGCTACCACCTATGTTTTACAAGTTGCAACTTGCTGAGAGAACCAACTCTCTGGTTTCTCTAGCACCCACTAGAAGGAAGCACCAACTCCCTGAGTGTTCGAGCAACAACTTCCAGTCACACATGCATCAACCAGTATAACAGAGAATAATGGTTCTCCCTTGCACCACCCTACCACCCTGGTTTTTCTGGCTGCAACCAGATGAAAGCTACAGCTTCTTGTGTTCAAGTGCCCACTTGAAACTCTAAGGATAAGAGTCCTCCCTAGCACCACCCTACCACCCTAAGATATAAATCTTTGCTTGTTGAAATTTATTAAAGTGATACAACATTTATCAATGAATTTCCAGTCTCATCATTGTTCTGCTACACTTCCTTATTCTGTCTGCATCAATATATTTCTACTCGCATCTTCTTGCGCTTTATGCTCTGTGCGCCATATCTATTCTATGCACTATTCCTCCCCTCTGCACTTTCTCACTCTGTTCATGCTGTATTATTCATTACATACAATTCAATTTGTTTTACAAAGAAACAACAACCTTCCTCTATCTCAACATCTTTCTTTTATTCATTCTTTCATCATCCATTACACTCTACATCTCCAACACTCAATGTCGGTAATATCAGAATGCTCAAGAGCCATGATTCCAATGCTCAGGAACAATGTTTCAACTTCTTAGGAACAATGATTCAGTCGAATCATAACTGATCAAGAAATCACGAGATGAAACAACAACCCTTCGATCAGATTCAGTTTGATCAGAGCCGTCTGATTATACACGTAGAGGATTTTTGATCCACAGGTCCTCATGAACTTTATTTAAATCTCTTATATCACATGACCAATCATGGTGACCAGACACTAGGTTTAACTAGTGCTTGAGCACTTATAAATTCAACAGTCATAATTCAATATTTTGATAAGATGGATGACTGATGGAACTTCTCCCTTCGGAACTTCGGGTTTTCAACTTTTCAAACCTTCAAATCAGATATGATGGTTTATTTCATGAAAACAAATCAATGGTTAGATTTTATCCTTAACTCATCCTTTCATTGTTCAATTCAACGTCTAGGACTTAATCAAACATTGAGATGGACGACTGTCGGAACTTCTCCCTGCAGAACTTCGGGATTTCAATTTTTCAAAATTACACTATCCTTCCACTGTACTATGATCAACGATTGAGAATACACCTGAAGTGATCTTTCAGATTAGACAACTCATGTCCTTGTTGACGTGGTCTGCTGACGTGCTCTACCACACGTCCTTGCTGATGTGGTCTGCCACATATTCTTGTTGATGTGGTTTGCTGATGTGATATCCCATATGTTATTTGTTGATGTGGTCTGCCACATGTCCTTACGGATAATGTTTGTTGACGTAATCTGCTGATGTAGATCTCCCTGATCTAATGGTCATCATATGTTCTCTAGATCCGATGGTCCTTATTCATTTCGAATTTTCGACTCTCCGAGATTTGGGTTTTTCAAATCTCAAACTGAAAAATATGAAGTGATATTTTTGTGGAGCTTAACCTCCTCACATATTTATACCTGAACTAAATGTTGTTCGTTGATCATGATATTGGATCGATGGCTCGATCTGTCTGTGATGCAAGTCTTCTAGCTTATCCTGTCCTTCCACTTAGAATTATCCAATGACTGACAAAGATTCGCATAAACGAGATCTCTGATATTTTACCTCACTTATCCTATACTTCCACTTGAAATGATTCGAAAACTGACGGGAATTCGGGTTTGATCCGATGGATGACGGGAATTCGGGTTTGATTCGACGGCTAACGGGTATTTGGATAATCAAATTCTCAACCCTTTAGCCCCGCTTATCCTATCCTTCCACTTAAAGTGATCCGAAGGTTGTGAAGATTATTGAAGAAGATAGTTGCGGAACCAGAACTTGTGAGTGATTTAACTTGTCACCAAAACTCCACAATTTGAAGTTGTGCGCCATTGGTGAGTCAACTACAGTCGTCAATCTTCGAGGCTATAAGATATCTCTAGAAGATTCCAATTCATGTGTTCAACAACACCATTTTGCTAAGGAGTATAAATCGTGTTCTTATGTCTTTTGATCACAACTTCCTTGCAATAGTTTTCAAATTCCACAGATGTGAACTCACCTCCATTATATGTTCTTAAAAACTTGATTGACTTGTCAGTTCTCTTTTCAACCAAATCTTTAAATTGCTTAAAAGTATTAAATACATCATCTTTTATTTTAAGTAAATAGATCCACACCTTTCTAGAGTAATCATCTATAAATGTCACAAAATATGATGATCCTCCCAAATAAATTGTAGGGGATGGTCCCCAAACATATGAATTAATGTAATCAAGGATATCGTTTCTTATATGTCTTCTTGTTTTAAACTTCTGTCTTCACTGTATTCCAAAAACAAAATACTTGCAGAAATTCAAATTCATAAACTTTAAACTTGGACGTGACTTACAATCAACCAATACCTTAAGCTTGTTCTCTTTCATATGACCCATACACTAATTCCATAAATGAGTAGAGTCACTTGCACCTTCATATGCTACCACTGCTTGATTTATTTCAATCCTTCCTTCAAGTTGATAAAGGTTCCCGATTCTCTTTTCCTTCATGACTACTAAGATTCCTTTGGACATCTTCAATACTCCACCTTGAACTATACACTTATAACCAACATAATATAGAACTCCCAAAGATATCAAGTTATTTCTAATTTTGAGTACATGCCTCACATCTATTAACGTTCTGTTGGGCCCCAACAACTCCCCCTAAAGTTTTACAAAATTTAAAGGGCCCCCATTCGAATCTTGATAATTATAATGAGCTACAGAATCAACCTTTTCAAATAGTTCCATACCTTGGCTTGCTTTGAGAAAAACTTAATACATTCACAATAGTATGAGATATTCATTACAAGTGAATATGTCAAAAGTTAGAAACGAGCATAAAAATCTCAATTTAAACAAAAACATTAATTTTTATCAAATGTTTACTTTCGTTTAAATTTTGATTATGTGTTCTTTCTTTTTGCTCATTGGCAAGTTTGATTATTTTGAATAACGAGTTTAATACTTCATCAAATAATATCTTGGTTGATTTCTCATTTTCATAAAATCATTTGGTGATATTAATTAATTAAATTCTTTTATTTATTTATTTTTCATCTCATTTCAAAATAAAAATAATAATTAAAAAAAAGGAATTATCTATGATTTGTTTGATTTTGTAAAAAAACAAAATTAATATTTTTCTCTTCTCCATTAATTTGAAGCTTCTAGAATTTTAAGATCATATTTGAAAGGAAATTATAAACAATGTTTGTTTAGAACTTATAGTTAGTTTAAATTCATTTTTGATTTTATTGTTCTAGATTTTGTTTTATTCACAATTTTTAGGTTATTAATTTAGGTTTCTTTTTGTTTCACAGGTTTGTATTATCAAATATTTGATACGGATCTGATCATGGCTTGATTTTATTATCCAAATACGTTCAATATGATTCATCCAAAAATAATATTGGATTGCTACAAATAATTTTATGAGCAACAACAGATAAAATTTGGAAAGGCGTCAAGATCAAAAAATGATTTTGTAGGACTGATTATAGCCAAACCGTGAAGAATTTGAAGAAATGGATGAAAACCCAAAACCCAAATGGATCCATTTACCTTCCGCTTAGAAATTTTCCCAAACAAATGCATGATTTGGGAGATATTAATGTCTTTTTACGAGGCAAATTTTCGGTGGCGAAAATTAATAGTGACGCCCAAACTATTCATTCATTGTATAAATATATGAGAAAGTTCAGAGCCATAGAGATCCAAGAATTGGAGAGGAGGATTTGTATCCTTTCTCTTTTGTATATTATTTATTTTGTAAACTTTTCTTCTTTTCAAATGGAGTAACGGATGGTTGGAATCTTTGGGAGAATGGACGAGTATTTTTAAAGAGGAATATGGAATTCCAGGTTGCTTAATGGCTTTTGTCTTGTGAGTAAAATGGTTTTATTTTCATTATAATATCTTCATATTATTTGAATAATTGATTATGCATTGATTTAAATTATCTTTAGTCTATTTTATCAATACATGGTTAATTGTTATCATTTATGTATTATTTTTTTTTAATCTTTAAGAGTCCATTATCTTAAAAATTCTTCCAGGACTACAATATGGGCATGTGATTTTGAGAAAGAATATGGGAAAACAATTCATCTTTGGCTTTAGACCTATGTGATGCTTATTCCATTTCTTTCTTTCATTACTATTGTATTATGAAAATGTTATTATGGTTGATTTTATCTTTAGCTTGTCATCATATGGTGTTTTCATACTATTAAATGTTATATGTTGTCCATAATTTCTTACTTCATTTTTTATGTGTGATCAATCGATCATTTGATTATTTTGGAATTTATTTCTAATGTTAAATGATGGCTAATATCAATACTCAAAATTGAGTTTTGTTTCGTTCTTAAATATTGATTATATTAAGATCACATGATTTTTAATTAGTTGTCTTCCTGTTGTTATTAATTTACTCCAATATCAAATACTTCTTTGAATGTATTCTAGAAGTGCTAGTATTGTTTTGTTATAGGTTTCCCTTAACAACAGTACATGCAGGAGCTCATACAACACATAAAGATAATACCAGTTTCATTGATCAGCAACATGTTATTCTGTGTGTTATTTAGTTAAGTTGTTTATGAATGAAACGTTGATTACATTAATTAGCTTTGACTGTTTTTGTGTCACTATTTCAATCGTATTCATTTAGTATTTATTTGTTTAATATTTTAAAAAAAAATCCAAAAAGAAGGGTTGTTCATATTTGACTCTTAAACTTTATCAAACAATCATTTTCGCAAGATTTCATGAAAACCTTGTAAATTGTATATAAATTGTTCATAATCATTTGTATATTCACATTCTTAGATAAATATTTGTAATTATTGTGTCGATTGTTAGAATATTTTCTTTAGTTAGTTTATTTTATTTTTCCATCTTTAGGACCCTAGTTGGCTAACAGAGCCATTAAACCCGTCAGAATAGGTTACACCAAATGTCTTGGGTTATTTAGACAACCCTGGACCAGATCTATTCTTCCAGTTGATGGCATGTCAAATTTTCTTATCAACACATTCTTACAGTACCATCGTACATTTTAATCTATATTTTACCAACCCCAACAATTTTACAAGAAAAACCATTTCCCATAAAAACAACACCATCATCAATAGATTGGTAAGTTGAGAACCAATTTATATGAAGAATGTGGCTGGACGCACCATAATCTAACAACCAATGTTGATTTTGTTGTGAAACAACACAAGTATATAACACCTCTTCAACCATACATGAACTTGAACTTGAACTTGTTTAAGTTTAATTAGCTTCCTTTACTTCCTTTGTGGATTCCTCTTTGGATTCTTTTTGTATTTTCCAACAATCCTTCTTGAGATGCCCATATTTTCCATAGAACCATCATTTGTGCTTACCCTTCTTTCCTTTTGACTTAGATCTTTATGTACCTCTTTAATCTTTCCCTCTTTCTGTGATCAACCTATGACCACCATTACTTCTGTTGTTGAGGTTTATTTACTGGATCTTCTCCTCATTTTCTTAGTCAGCATAGCTCCCACAATAATATCACAATCAATGGTGTCCATTGTGCTAAAACACATAGATGTGACTAAATGATCCCAAGATTCAGGTAATGAAAAAAACAACATGAATTCTTTTTCCTCATCTTCGTATGTTACCTCCATATTATTTAATTGACAAATCAATGTATTGAAAATATTTAAATGATCGGTATTTTTTGTACCTTATTTCATATGTAAGCTATACAACTGCCTCTTCAAGAAGATTCTATTCTATTAAATTATGATCTTGATTTCTTGTGCAGATTAATTCTTTTATTTTCTTCAACACTTTGATTTCGTCTTAATACACTTCAATAATACCAAATCATAACCGAATAACAATAAATATATAGATAAGTAAGCATGCACATCAACAACACATATACCCTGGGGAAACCCTATACAGGGAGAAAAACCCTAGAAAATGATATTCCTTTATTGAATTAATAATGTATGATCACTTACAAATATCCACCATGAATGTTCTGCTCTTAAAGAGCTTGCCGAGATGACTCTGAATTGACAAAGACCTAAGATACCTTGCTGAAATACTCCTCTGACATGTTGCCTCTATTGTTGATATACAACACTGATATGCTGTTGATATATGCCTTTGATATGCACCCTCTATTGATGATATACAACACTGATATGTTGCTTTGGTATGATGCCTCTTTATCACCAATATGCTCCTCTATTGCTTCTCCCTTAACTTGCATATCAAAAACTTTGTTGAAGATAGGGATCGATCTCTGCTTATATAGGCTAAAGAGAAGAAGAGGAGAGGCTCAAAATAGTAACTTGTTTACATGATTTAATCATAACTCAACTTCATACTTTAGTTCGAACTAGACTTGAGACTGGTATACTTTAGTTTGAAA
>SNQJ01S0192621.1:0-17847 GCA_010110895.2 Picea sitchensis
TGTCATTGCTACATAGAGCCATGATAATGTTAGTGCTAGAAATAGGAATATAGTTTATTGGTATTTTGTATGCAATTTCTCATAATATAAAGAGTGATGATAATATTGTTTAGGGTAATGTCATTGCAATATAAGGCAAAGGTAATGATGGTGTTAACAAAAAGGGAATGAAACTATAGCCACAGTTATCGAATATGGTTATTCTATATATTGCCATTCCTATGTTGTAATTTTCAATTAAGATGTTAATTATAATTATGATGTTATTTTATGGCTTTATCATTGAACTTATGATCATATTGACATCGCATTGAGAGATCCTCATGTCTAATGGAATGTTTTTAGCTTGTAAGGTCATTATAGCTTCGGTAGTTGTAACATATAAGAGGTATTGAATTTGTAAAATCATGGTCGGAATGTGAGATAAATGAAAGATGGTTAATATTTCACGACAAGTGTTATCGTAACTTTTTATTGTTGTTAATAACAAATATGGAGCCATAAACTTGACTTACGTACAATAAATTACTCCGAGTTAGCAAATTAAGGTGGTTTTTCATTTAACAATGTTGAACTTGGGTTTCATTGTCGGAGTCCTTTAGTCACGCGCCTTTCGTAAGGGGCGTAATTGTTCTTCTTGTTTATGTTGTACTTGATAGTATTCAGTGGGTTGCTTGGTCGGTTGTGTTGGATGATATGTAGACACCTCCTTGTCGCCTTAGTCTCTAGGTCTGTGTGAGGGATTTATCTGTGTAAGGAATCCAGTGCCGTATCAAGAGTCTCCGGCCCTTTAAAGGTAGGGTTTCCACTCTTGCGACACACCTGACAGAGATTACTAGTTTCTTCCTGAGCAGTCGGCCAGGAGCCTGTCTAATCTTCTTTCGAGAAGACATAAGACTAAAAGCCCTTCTTTTCTATGCAGAAATAGTAAACTCTACTGTTGATTCTTCGAGTGCGGGTATCCGCAGTACATTAACACCTAGGTAAATAATTTCACCTTCTGATTGCTAGTTATGCGCCTTATGTCTAGAAGTTTATTGCTTGTTGTCACCGTGATATGTCGAGGTCATCTTGTTGCATTTGTCTTGCTTGCGTCTTGTTCTGGTAGTTTACTAGTTTACTGGCGATCGACGAGCACGTCTAATCTTCTTTTGAAGACATAAGACTAAGCATGCTTTCACGTGTAAAATAGTAACTCTAACGATGGAATCTTCCCTCACGTGTTCTTACTGTGCACCCACGGTATGTCTTAAATATTTTGTGTGCCTTATGCCTATGGTCATACATTGTTCGCGATTACTCATTATTGTGCCTTCGGTCTTCTTGTCTCTGTTGTGAACATAGAGTGGTCGCGTCTTGTTGGTTGTCGAGTGTCGACGTAGAGTCAGATGTGTTTGTTACTTCTGCGCGTACACACCAACAAAAAAAATAAAATTTACTTTGTTCTCCGAGTTGTTGTATACTTGAGGAGGTTATTTACATATGGTATCAGAGTCGGTTCGACACGCGATTTGGGATTCGCTACGGATTTTGCTAACATGATTATATTTGATTATTATGTTTTGATTGAGAGTTGGTTGTGTGTAAAGTAACCATGGTTAGAGAAACCGTGGAGAGTAGGCGGCGAGTGCTAGGGGAGGCGTGGCTATCCCTTGGCGTCCACGCTTTGAGAAGTCCTAACCCCTAGGGGCTGGCGAGGTCCTTAGATGAAGCGAGATCCACCGGTTGCGATATTGGATTGTTAGAGATATTTCCAGTGCATGTCACGGTGATAATCAATGGTGGGCCGAGAGATGAAGACGGCGTCGGCACAAGCACGAGTTACCCGTATACCGACCAGATTGAGTAGCGTCGCAGTAACTCAAGAAGGTCAAATTTTCCTAAGTTCTTTGGTGCCACGGATGATGCGGCCAGAGGCATGGTTGGAGAATATGGCATTATGCTTCGCGCCAGCGTTATACCCTCAACATGAAGGTCGCGTCTTTCCAAGCCCCGAAGGAGCATAACTATAGTGGAAGGTGCCTCCTACGCGGTGACATGGCCCTTGCGGCGTGTCATAGGAGCGTTAGAGCGGTTCCAAGAGGAATATTTTAGAGGAATTCATTGGGCGTCAACTAAATGAGTTCAACGCATTACGACCGGGGAGGTCGTCGCGATTACTTGCAGGAAGTATGAGGCATGTTTATGGGGCTGCTCGGTATGCTCCACACTGTTCTTGAGAAGATCAAGGTCCAGCGAGGTTAGTGTTTGGCCTTAATGGCAACCTACATGCAAAGGTTAGGATTACGATGCCTCAAACCTTGCACGAAGCTGTACAAAAGGCCCACATAGCAGAGGAAGAGCTTATTAGGGTGGAACCAGGGACTCTAGCGAGACACGCAAGGCGGGGTCATCTACGGGCAACTGTGACACCGGATACCGGCCGAGGCATCTTGCGTATATCATTAGTTTTCGGAAAGGATTTATTCACTACCTCGACTGACCGCCACCTCGATGCTTGAGACACCTCGAGGACCACAACACGGCGGTAAAGATACCCGGCAACAACGGTTTAGGCCTGTTCGGCATTACGGACCAACGTTCGGTAGGTGATCATCTTCTTTGGTGCGAATCTTGGGCGAAGAAGTCGGATAATGCCGGGGATCCCCTACGGCCTTGATTGTCTAGTGGAAGGACGAGCATCAGGATGTTGAACCGCTTCTGATTAGGAGATATGGGCAAAGCCCATTGGATTCATGCAATGGATAATAACCACCCGAGGCGAGCCACCCGATCGGCATTAACAAAGGCGGCGAATGCTTGTCGTGACCGAACCTTTAGTGCAGTAGACCGGTGCTCTTGAAGTTTCATTTACGTCTGCGGCGCTAAAGGATTAGAGGTAAAAGGCGATTCCGGCGAAACGGGGCCAGGTTAACTTCGTAAAGAAGATGGCTTCGGGGACAAGCGAAGGTCGGAGGAAAGGATGCGGTACATTGCTTATAACACAGGAGAGTTTGTCACTAGGGTCAACTTGTTTGTCACGATCTTAGGGTATTATGGCGTTGTGGTGGTATGGATTGGTTGGAATCGCGTGAGGAGATACTCAGCTAATAAAGACGAAATGATTGAGCTTAGTCGATGATGAAGGGCGAAGGCGATGTGATGATGAGATGGAACAGGGTATCCTTGAGGTTCATCTCTTCCTTCAAGCTACAAAAGAGCATTCACAAAGGATAAAAGTTATAATATGCAATCTTAGCATTGAACAAAAAGGGAGTGGAGAAAGGACTAGAAAACTTTCTGGTAGTACAATATTTCACTGATGTGTTTCTAGAAGAGTTAACATGTTTACTACCAGAAAGAGAGTTGGAGTTTACAAAATACTTGAAACATGGAACTGAACAGATCACGAGAACACCTTACTGGATGTCAACACCTGAATTGCAAGAGTTAAAATGCAACTGAAGGAGTTCTTTGGACACAGAGATGGAAATCGTCTAGTGTCGCAGGTAGGTTGCACCTGTTATTTTCATTCGAAGAAGGATGGATCATGGGCTTTGCATTGACTGCGAATCAGGCGAACAAAATTTCTACGATCAAAATCACGATATCCTGCAGAATTTGATGATCTGATACCGATCAAATGAAAGAAGTGCAGCGGTGTTTTCAAAGATAGATTTCGCGGTCGAGGATATCTGATTGTATGGATCAGAGAGGATGGCGTCCCTAAGATAAAGCTTTTAAGGCGAGATTTGGACATTACGAGTTCTTGTTTTACCTTTGGACTAACAAGCGAGGGTATTCATGAGTTTGATGAGCGAGATTGTTCGCGAATACTTGGACAAGTTCATCCATGTATTCATTGACGATATTCTGATCTACTACTTTCGGACGATGGAGGAGCATAATGACATAGCTTGGTACTACAATGTTTACGAGAACACAAATTATATGAAATTTGTCCAAATGCTCTTTTTATCAAATGAGATTCACTACTTAGGGCATGTCATCTCGGCTGAAGGTATCACCGTGGATCTAGCCAAGATTGAGGCTATTATGGAATAGCTGCTTGGCCGTGAATGTCACAAGTCGCGTAGGTTTATGGGTTTAGCATGATACTATCGATGGTTTGTTGAAGGATTTTCAAGGATAGCAAAACCGATCACAGAATTACATAAGAAAAACAAGAAATTTGTATAGATAGATAAATGCGCGGAAGAATTTAGGAAGCTTAAGGAGTTATTGACAGCGATGGAAATACTAAAAGGTCTGACAGGCCTTGAACTTCTTGGTATGCCCAGCATCAAAGGAAGGGTCTAAATGAGATTTTGATGCAAAGGCGGACAGTGATTGCCCACATTTAGAAACTAGAAGGCATAGGGAAAACTATATTTTACATGATTTGGAGCTATCCAACCATAATTATATGCCTTAAGGTTTGGAAGCGTACCTTGTGGGGCCGAAAATTTGAATTAAGATTGATCGTTGGACTACCAACACATTTTCATAAAAGCGACCTAAGCAGCTCGACAATGGCGTTGAGTGGAAATTTCTTAGCGAGTACAACTTGAGATTACTTACATAAGGGAATAGTGAACGGTGGCGGATGCCTTGGGTCGAGAGGCCACACATCTTTGGTGATGCGTCTTCGGCGAATCTATGAAGATTCTCGCACTTTATAGTGACGATGATGATTGGTATAAAGAGGTCGATGGTTTCATCGGACAAAACACAATGATGGTACCACGATAGGGGATATTCATTTGATAGTGATGGTTTATTGAGGGTTGGGGTCAGTTCACGTACCACCACCACTGACGAATTGAGGATGTTGATGACGGCGAGGCTCGCCGGCGTTTACATGGCTCACCCGAGGAGTCCACGCGAAGATGAGGGTAGACAGACCCTTATTCTTCTGGAGGAATGAAGGGTATAGTCAAATTTGTCTAGATATACCGAGTGTCGGCAGTGAAAGTGAACATAGGCAAACGGGATTACTTCAACCGCATGCTATTCCGGAATCAAAATAGGAAGTTATTTCGATGGATTTTGTTGTTGGATTACCACTAATGGCAAGGAGACATGACTTCGATTTTGTAGTAGTAGACACTCTAGCGAAGAGTGCTCACTTTATTCCGGTCGTCTGACGTATCGAACACGACTTAGTGATATTTTTTCATCATTGATATTGTGAGGGTGCATGGCATGCCTAAGAAGATTATCGATCGAGGATTGGTGTTTACAAAAAGATTTCAGACTAGTTTCCAAGAGGCAGAGACTCAACAACTTTAATCTTGGTATCACCGGAGACCGGCGGTGATGGAGCGAGCAGAGGCAAACCTTGGAAGACATGCGCACATGCGTGATGGACCAACAAAATCCTTGGGAGGAATTCTTTCCTCTAGTAGAGTTCGCTTATAACAGCAGTTACAGAGCACCATTAAGACGGCGCCTTCTGAGTTCCTTTATGGGAGACCATGTTGGGCAGCCAGCGAGTTGGGATCGGCGAGGATAGGGTCCTGGTGGGTTTCGAAGCAATCAAGAAATGGAAAAGCCGGATGCAAACCCATAAGATAAAGGATAAAGAAGCCGCGGGATCGGCCAGGAAGAATTATGCCCGATCGCGCCCGAGTCAACCGTAGTTAAATTCGTTGATCAGTCTTCTTCGCGAGTTAAACAGCATAAGGATTCGATCAAAGTTTGGAAAGGGAGTTAAACTCTCTCCTAGGTTAGGTGGGACCTTCGGATTGTGGAGAAAGGGGCCGTGTGGCTATCGACTATTATACACGATTCTTTGGTATGCCGCGATGTTTTCATGTATTTGTTTTGAGACATTATATTAGTGATCAGGCACATGGCGATTGACATGAGTTCGCTGCCGGAGTATCCCGGACGAGGCGCTCCGCAGCTGAAACCAGGTCCATTTAGATCATCGCGTTCGGCGATTCACGGCGTTGAAGCGGTAGAACAGATCAAGTCCGGTGGGGCGGTTATAGTCGATGCCAGTGACACGGGGCATATGATATGCGCCAGCGATTTCCATTTTTGTTTGATAAGATAGACTTATGATAACGTAGTATTTATGATACTGTGATACACTTATTTCATCTTTTATACTGTGAAACTTTGGAATGAATTTTAGACCAAGAGAAGTGTATGTAACATCCCACTTTCACGGCATATGACAAAACTTATTCTTTGGACCTTGCTTTCATAAAGTGATCTGGATTTTATGATGATAAATACTTATCGCCTCGATGATGATGCGTTATGATTGATGCCATGATGTTTTACTATTTTTGTATACAGGTGCTATTGACTCAATTAATTTGAGTGTGCAGGTTTTGACCTGGAGGATGCGAGGCATCGGTGAACCCTTGGACTCCGGATTGAGTAAATTGTGATATTGAGTTGATTTATTTACCATGATATTTATTGATTTGATGATATGTTGTTGACATGTTACGACATGATGGTTGATGATGATCACGGTGACGATAGCTTACCCGACGGTCTATATGGAAGTAAAGGAGATTACATGATTTCGGAAGATTGAGGAAGGTGTGGAGCGACAGCCTGCCCACATTCTAGCACTCGCGTCATGGTTGGTATTGAGTTAACGATTACCCTGATTCGAGGATCCGCGATGCCGTGAGAAGCGGTACGGCCTTGATGCATCGCGATGATTCTAAGGGGCTTGCGCAATAAGGTGGGGGCCTTATTCCTTAAATCCCTTAGTCTCCCACAAGTTCCTGGCGAGTGTTGACTCCAGGGGTTATAAGATGTCTACCAATGCATCAAGTCGGCCCGGTAGCGCCCTTGGGCTTACGTGGTGCATCTGAAGAACGTCGTGCAAAATAAGTCAATGATGGCACCTTGGAGCCGTGGTGCATCTAAAGATTTTATCAGCGCATAGCGAAATAAGCAGTAGTGGCACCCTTGAGCCACGTGAATAGATCTACGAAAGGCTGACGATGGCATTGATGATGATGATGAGACAAGCTAGATGACCTTGAGACCTTAAGTCGATAAAATTATTAAAAAGCGTCCCCTATTTAATTGTTGCCCAGTTCAAATGTGAACCTAAATTTAAAACACCTCTAAGATAAAATTTAGGTAGCCTTGAGTGAAGACCATCAAAAATAAGCATAAGGGTGTAAAATAAAACCCTCCTAAGTGTTGGTTAAATTCTTCTTAAAATTTAAAGGGGGGTAAAGTAATGAAGGAGATAAATTAATTGAAACATGGTTTTAAATGATAAAAGAAATAAACTAATTAAAGGTGGGGGTAAAAGTTGGGATTTTAGAAATACAATGAAAGGTTTAACGAGTGATTTTATCTTTTTGGGTTTTAATATGTATATATATATATAAAGCAAAGAGCTGAAAAAAATAATAGAAATAGGAAACATGTACTAAAAGAAACTTAATAATGGAAAGTAGGAACATGGGGTAAAAAGCGAAAGGAATCAACATTTGAGTTACTAAAAATAAAATTCATTTTAGGGAAGAGTTATTAAGAAAAGGGGATCTAGGAACCTAGGAGTAATTTTAGGGCGACTATAGGTGGGTGAGGGAAATGAGTTATTTAATTTAAATAAAAGAAATTTAATTTGGAGAAACATGGGGATGGTGACACTTGGACGACGAAGAGATGTTTAGAGGTTTGTCATTAAAAATTAATTTAATAATGATTTAAAAGGAAAGTAGGTGGGTCTCAAATTTCTATAAAAAGAAGGGGAAAATAAGGAAGAAAGGATGAGCGGTTGAAAAATGGCGTTATTTGCCAGGATTATTAATGACAGTTGCTTGTGAGGAGTTGGGTTTATCTGACTATATTGGAGTGGCGCTTCGGCCTTAGGCCGAGTTGAAGCTAGTTTTATCTCACGGATCTTATAGCCCCTTTAGGCTCGGTGAAAACAAGGGGAAGCCAGTACCCCTAGCGATTGGCTAGGAGAGTACGGTGAGGTCTTCTGATCGATTGAAGTAGGAAGTGGCAAAGGAGCCGCGAGACATCAATCGTTGTCATCCTTCAAGGTAGGTGAAGAGGCTAAGGTATGGTGGCTTATTTGGTAGAATAGAAGGCACTAAGATTGATGTAAATCTGTCTGTTTATTGAAAAAGTGAAATGAGTAAAATGTTTTAGGGTTCTTTGCATTTATCGTTTTCTGGTGATTTGATAATTTTTTAATGTTTGTGGAACCTCCTAAAATTTTTAAATGATTACTGAGTGATGAAATTGTAATTATCTGTGAAATCACCCTTGCCGGTGGACTTGTCTCTGTTGATTTATCCTCCGACAATGGCCTTTAATCTCTATGTTAATGTAATGTAATTTCCTGCATTTTTTTTGTGATTTCTCTGCGTCTTGATTTAGTTTCTCTGCATGCATGGACTTCATTGGACATTTTTCCTTCTGGCATGTGGTTCGAGAAAAGTGCATTTTATCTACCTTCTCGACGATTCATTTCGTCTCTGCTCAACACATATACAGTGTTTCCCTCAGCATGTAAGTTTCCCAACAGTCTAATGGAGCCTCTACCAATTTGTATTACCTCTCTGCGTTATCATTTCATAACTCCCCTCAACAAATCATAAGGGGGATTTCTCTGTGATGAAGTAGTCACCGGCCCAACAATCCCTTACTTTCGTTCTACGTTTTTTTAGAAGTGGTCGAACTCTTACATGAGTCCCTGCATTTTTCTTTTATCTCTGCTTTCGGGCACACCCTTCTCCGACACCCTTGCTCCAGCGCTGTCAGAATTTCGGGCTGCCAGGGGCACCCACATATTTCTCAGGAAATCGTTTATCTTCTGCAGTTGA
The DNA here is from genome assembly GCA_010110895.2 of Picea sitchensis. Taxonomy (NCBI): domain Eukaryota; kingdom Viridiplantae; phylum Streptophyta; class Pinopsida; order Pinales; family Pinaceae; genus Picea; species Picea sitchensis. The sequence continues at coordinate 8,802 of SNQJ01S0192621.1, forward strand.
TGGACAGCGAAATCGCTCTCCCCTTCCTCCCTTTTCTCGGCAAAAATCCGTTTTATTTACCGGTACTTTGTGCTTTTTCCTCTTGCTTGGGAATTCGTTTATCTTCTGCAGATGGGAAGCTAGTGTATTGGGCATTTTTATCACCCACAGTGAGCCATTCTTACTTTGGTCATTTTTATCATATACAATGGGCGTCTTTTTGGTCTTAGCAAGTGAGCATTTGTTTATTAGGCGTTTTTGGCTTATTTGTATCTTGGGCATTTGTGGTATGGGTAGGCGTTCTACCGCTTTGTCATCTTGTTGCGTTTTGCAAAATTGATTTTAGGCGATGCAACCCTTGTCATCTTATGCATTTTTTGCAAATTGATTTTAGGCATTCTGCGACTGTCATCTTATGCGTTTTTGCAAATTGATTTTTGGCATTTTTGCCACTATTGTCTTGTGCACTTTTGCAAACTGATAGTGGGCGTTTACCACTGTAGTCTTAGTATTTGTATCTTGTGTTATTGAAGTGTTGGTATCTGATTCGCGTTTTTCTTGATATCTTTGGCGTTTTTTATCGAGTATTAAATGTTTAATGACACAACGTTTCTCCTCGAATCTGGCATTATTACATGCGTATTTGGAATTGCATTTAATACCTCTTTAGATTTAAATATAGGAATGCATGTGGTTTTAGCGTTTTAATACTTTAAAGCGGGTTAATATGGTATACCACAGAAGTGGTGCGTGTTTTAAATAGCAATGCATGCGTTTTTTTAAATACGAATGCGTTTTAAATACCTTTTACTTTTATATATATGGCCCTTTTAAATTACCGTCATTTGAAAATTGTCATGTAAATTACTGATATTGTTATATAATGTCATGGTAACTCTTGTTACTTTAGAATCATTATTTTTTTGTTGTTATTCTTATATATGGTCCTTCTTAAATAGTGTCATTTTTGAATAATGTCTTTAATTACTATTACTGATATATACTGCCTTTTTAATTATGGGGTTAGGTTGTTGGCTCTCAACATGATGTTAATTATAAAGATGATGTTAAATTATATTTAGACATTAAAGTAATATAATGTTATCCCTTCGGCAAGAACGATTACAATCCAAATTATAATGTTAATTCTATTGAGGTACTGTTGTTGCTACATAGAGCCATGATAATGTTAGTGCTAGAAATAGGAATATAATTTATTGGTATTTTGTATGCAATTTCTCTTAATATAAAGAGTGATGATAATATTGTTTAGGGTAATGTCATTTGCAATATAAGATAAAAGGTAATGATAGTGTTAGCAAGGGAATAAGCGTAATACGGTTATTGAAATTTGGTTATTCTATATATTGCCATTCCTATGTTGTAATTTTCAATTAAGATGTTAATTATAATTATGATGTTATTTTATGGAATTATGATTGAACTTATGATCATATTGACATCGCATTGAGATCTCCTCATGTCTAATGGAATGTTTTTATCTTGTAAAAAGGTCATTATAGCTTAGTGAACTGTAACATATAAGAGGTATTGAATTGTAAAATCATGGTCGGGAAATGTTATATAAATGAATAAGATGGTTAATATTTCCACGACAAGTAATTATGCATGCCATTTTATTGTTATTTAATAACAAATATTGGAGCCATAACCTTGACTTAAGTACAATAAATTACTCCGAGTTAGCAAACTAAGGTGGTTTTTCATTTAACAATGTTGAACTTGGGTTTCGTGTTCGGAGTCCTTTTGTCACGCGCATTACGTGAGGGACATATTTGTTCTTCTTGTTTATGTTGTACTTGATAGTATTAGGTGGGTTGCTTGGTGGGTTGTGTCGGTGAGATGTAGACACCTCCTTATTAAGCCCACTTAGTCTCTAGGTACGTGTGAGGGATTTTCGTGAAGGAATCCAGTGTTGTATCAGGAGTCTTGGGCCCTTTAAAGGCGGGGGTTTTCACTCTTGGAGCACAAGTGACGGTGTCCTGGACTACGCTGGCGGTCGGCGAGAACTGTCTAATCTTCTTCGAGAAGACATAAGACTAAAGACCCTTCTTCTGTCGCGAAATAGTAAACTCTATTGTTTGGATTCTTCGATGCGGAATGTACCATTACGTAACTTGCAGTGTCATTTCTCCAACTACGGTTGCTAGTTGTATGCCTTATGTCTAGAGGCATTTTATTGCTTGTTGTCACCGTGATATGTCGAGGTCATCTTGTTTAGCGTTAAGTCTTGCTTGTTCTGGGGTTGGGTTACTAGTTTACACGAGCAAGAAATGACGGGAACGTAATATATTAATCTTCTTTGAAGACTAAGATTAAGCGCCCTTCTTTCCTGTGCAGAAATAGTAGCCCTAACACCATGGACTCTTTCCTGCGATGATTTCTTATTGTGCACCCCGGTATGTCTTAATGTTTGTGTTGTGTGCCTTATGCCTATGGTCATACATTGTTTGAAATTACTCGTCGTGTGCCTTCAGTATTCTTGTCTTTGAGGGCTTATCGTGGTTGCATCTTGTTGGTTGTCGGGGTAATGTTGACGATAGAGTCAAGTGTGTTTGTTACTTCTACAGCGTGCACACACACAAAAAATTTGCACTAGTTCTCGAGTTGTTGTTGTAATGAGGAGGTCGTTACAAATTTTGAATGTCTTTCATAAAGTCATAATATTGGGGAGGAAGGTTGTTATGCTTTGAAGATATTTACAATGTGATGTTTTTTGACATGTCAATGTTGATTGAATTGCATTTTTAAGATTTGTTTTTGCATTGTTGAATTGGAACTGACATATTGTATTGGATTATTTGCACACCAACATGAATGATGGTTTGGATGCAATGTACAAAGATTTTTTGTGGGTACAATTTATGTTTTAGGCAATCATGATGTGGCAATGAACCCGTGGAAAGGCAAGGTCCATGAATTACATTGTTGTGTAGTTATAGGAAGAAAAAATTAAACAAAACTTATGATGAAAAGAAAAATTTAGACATGCGAGTTGACTTTCTTGTCTTGATATTTAGTTATAAGAAATATAGGAGTATTTGAAAGTTTAGTGCTAGACATTTTGTTAAGCCATTGAATATTACCTTTTTTATATAAGCATTTGTGACATATATATTTCTATTTGTTAAAATTATATAATGATTGATGTAAAATCCATGTTAACATCATCAAAAGATTAATCCTAAAAGAGTTTGTGATTTGAAAAGGATTTATGACATTGGAGATCTACATTATGTAAAGGGATTAAACATTATTCTCTTTGTAAAATGTGCATGCTTTTCAACTTGTTAAAAGTTGCTTTTCAAGTTGGTCTGCAAATAATTTCTTTTCAGTTAGTGCGAAAGTTGCTTTCTAGAAGTTGATGCGCAACTTAGTGCGACATAAATTTTCGAAGAAATTGGTTTGTGATTAAAAAAAGCTTCCATGAAATTGAAGATCTACATTATGTAAAGTTTAGGCTTTGAGGATTTGATATTAACGTTAAGAGTTAGCATTCTTTTAATTGTGATAAACTTTTCAGAAATTGATTTGTGATTCAAAATGGTTTCCATGATATTGGAGATTTACATTATGTAAAGGTCCTAAACTTTCCACTCATTTATAATAAAACTTAAAACCACATAAACATAGTTTAGTTAGAAAACTTGTATTTTGAAATAATTATAAATTTTAATAATTTCAATATGGCTAGCTCAAATTATGTTTTCATGCTTTTAATCTTAAATTTAACCCTTTGTTTTCTTCAAAATTTTATCATTTTGTGATATGTTTTCATATTTTAACTAGACAATACAATACAATGTTAGCTTTTAACTTTTAAATGTTAGAAACGATAGAATATTTTTTTCAATCAATATCAATATAATTCATTTCACATATAATGTTAGTTTTTAACTTTTAAATGTTACAAGCATTAAACTATTTTTTTTCAATCCACTATCAACATAATTCATTTCACATATGAAAGATTATCATTTGAATTTCTCTTAGTTTTGAGGTTTTATAATATTTACGTCTTAGTTTTGAGGTTTAGAATATCTACCAACAAGGCTAACCACAAAAATGATGCTTTGCCAATATAATTTTCTTATACATCTCAACAAAGTGAATAATGTTATTAAAATAATTTATTTATTTATTTATTTATCAATTTTCTATCAACATAACTCATCTAAGATTATCATTTGAGTTTCTCTAATCTCTACTAACAAGACCAACCAAATGAAGGTGGAAACTCATCTGGTCTCAAAAAAATGATGCTTTGTTGTTATAATGCTTTTATGGTCTCAAAAAAATGATGCTTTGTTGTTATAATGCTTTTATACATTACCAACCAAGCCAATGATCATCATTAATGTGTGAGATATGTTGTTAATAAATTGATAATTGATACCATTTAATAATATTATTGAAAGACAGTACACCTTGCAAATAAATTAATATATTAAAAAAATAATGAGTTGTTATATGTTAAAAATTATATTTTTTAATATTTATGATTTTAAGAAGTTACATTTATGATGATTATGAATTTAGTGTGTGTTATTTATTAAAGTTTTGGTCTATATTTTATTTGTTAATAAATTGATGATAGGGATAAATGCAAAATAAAATAGAAAAAAAAATGAATAATATATTAAAACCCTAACATATGATATGATATAATATGTAATATACAAATTTATAGAGTATAAATTAGTTTAAAATATAATAATTATTATATAATAGAAAATACAAAGTTTATTTTTATAACTAGTTTTGTAAATTTCAAATAAAAATATTATTATTCATATACATACATTTACATATAAGCATTATTATATTGAAATAAAACCAAAACTAGAACTAATTATTATCACAATCATCAAAACTAATAATTACCATCTAACAAACACAATCATCATATATTCTAGAAGTATACATATATACAAAGAATTATACTTATTACACATAAAAATAAACAATCATCAAATTATTATACAATTATGATATCATTTAACAAACAAAAACATCATATCATTTAAAAACCAATAATCATCCTATCATTTAAAAATACAAGAAAAAAAAAATAGACATAGACACAATCATTATATACTCCAAAAACATACATATACATAAATAAATATACTCATTACATATTAAAAAAAGAAGACAATCATCATAATATTTAACAAAGACAATTATCAAATCATTTAACAAACATAATCATGTTATGTAACAAACAAAAACACAACACCATCATATCATCTAACAAGCACAATTATGTCATATAACATCCAAAAATACAAACCCATCATATCATCTAACAAACACAATCATGGTAACTATCTAAGAAACAAAAACACAATCATTATCATTATCATCTAACGGAACACAATCTACATATATTTTAACAAACAAACATATTATAAACTAAAAATTAATCATCATCATAACACATCATATCATTTAATAAACACAATCATCATATCATCTAGCCAACAAAAACATATATAAAATAATTTAATATAAATATCTATTGAATTAAATAAACCTAAATATAAATTTTTTTTGGAAAAAACATATTATATATATATGATATCTTTTCATTTAAAAACCAATTATTTTATCATCATTTAAAAATATACTAAAGCACATGTACATACTCAAAGAAGCATACACATTATATAAAAAAATAAACAACACAAAATAAACACATTTAAAAACATGTAAATACTCAAAGAAACATAAAAAAAACAACAGCTGATAAGCACACATAAAAAAATATAAATGTCAACATTATATTATCTAACAAACACAATCATGGTAACTATCTAACAAACAAAACACAATCATTATCATCCTCATATCATCTAACAAACATAATCATGTTATGTAACAAAACAAAACACAACACCATCATATCATCCTAACAAACTACAATCATGTCATGTGACAAACAAAATACAAATCGTCATATCATGTAACAAACACAATCATGATAACTATCTAACAAAAAAAAACATAATGTATTTTTTTCATACAAATGCAACACCATCATACCATCTAACAAACACAATTGTGTCATATAACGTCAAAAGTACAAACCCATCATATCATCTAAAACCTGATGGTGATGACTGTCCCAACAAACAAAACATAATCATTATATCAGCGGACATAATCTACATGTATTTTTTAACAAGAACAAACATATTGTCGGCTAAAATTAATCATCATCATAACACATCATATCATTTAATAAACATAATCATCATATCATCTAACCAACAAAACATATATACAAAATAATTTAATATAGATATCTATTGAATTAAATAAACCTAAATATAAAAATTTTTGGAAAAACATATTATATTATATGGAAATATTTTAATATATGTATATATATATATGTATATATAAATTTAAAAACTTAAATGAACAAAAAGGATAGTTAATTAAAAAAAAAAATGAAAGTGTTGGAGGGATTATGATAAAGAGAATGAATGCTGTAGTGTGATGAAGTGATGTGGGGATTGAGAGTTTGAAAATATTTTAATGTTGAGAGGAACTATCAGGAGTAATGTGTATTGGCCAGGAGTAATGAGTTAAAAGTAATACATGTAATAGGAGTGTGGAGGTTTGTTTGACACACCATGTGATTGTTGAAAGTGAAAATGGTTCTAAAATTTTATGTAAAAGGGGCGTATAAAAGAACTAGTTATTATTGTGTGTGAAGTGAGTTAAAAATTAATACATGTGAAAAACATACTACACAATGCTACATGACACTACTCTAAAGAGGATGGGCCGCCCCATCCTCTAAAGCATTTGGAGTGGGTATAATCCCCACTCCTAAAAAATATAAGAAATTGTATTATGATAATGTGTCTTTGTATATGTGTTTACAAAAATGCCATCCCATCTTGAATCATGTCTAAAGATACATACATTTCTAGCATTACATGGCAGAATAGTAGAACATGCAGTTCTATTGTAAAATCCCTTGAAAATAACAACCTATTAATGCTTAAAAGATACTTGAGAGCAAAGGCTGAGATACCATCAATGCTAAGAGATCTGAGAGGCAAGCTGAAGCAGAAGCAGTTGTATGAGAGAAACACCTCTATCTAAATATTACTAGGAAAATATGAAAAAGATAATGATTATTACCATTGTCTCTCTGTATTGATGTTCTTGAAAATTACATCAATATATAGATTTCAATCCTACATTAATAAAAAATATACAGTGCATTGGTAAAATTTTAAATTTATTTATAAATACATGCTTGAAAATATCTATTAATACTAATAAAAAACAATGAAAAAACTAGATTTTAAAATAGGTGCAAGAATTATTAAAATTTTAAAATATAAGTAGCATGTTTGTAATATCCCATCTTCCTATGTAAAACTACATAATACATCTTATATTAAATTCAAATTTAAATACACATTATATCACATTATTGTATTAAAGACTCCAAGAAAAATACAATATTATATATTAAACATTGGAATGACACGTTGGTACTATAAAACAAAGGGTTGTCTAAGCACTTTAGGAAATAATTTTTTAGATCTGGTTTACATAAATCTACATTAAATAGGTATTTTTTGTTGTTTAAAATCCATTTTTTTGAATGCAAAATGGATTGACTATCTTGAAAATCTACAGGACTTACCAGTTAGCAAAAATAATCACTTAAATCCTAGGGGATACAACAATTTCTTATTTGAATTTAGGACAAATGTCCCCAAAAATGGCTAAAAAATCATTTAGTAAACGTTTAGACTACAACCATACACAACTACTTGAGTGGGCCTAATTTGTGAAGTAGAAATATAAAATATAAAATAAATTGGGGATATATATTTTGTGAAGTAGAAATATAAATAAATATAAATATGAAATAAAAAGGCATCATTTTGTGAGGATTATTTTATATTATTCATTAAATGTAAATAAAATAGAAAAGTTATATCGAAAAAAACACGAGGGAGTTATATGGGAAATTTTCTACTATTCATTTCATTTTTTAATTACAATCAAAATGGATCAAGTCTTAAAATATTTTTTCAACTAAGTTATACTACGTTTGTGAATGGATCACGAGGTCAAAGGTTGTCACGGTGAGAGATCAAAGAAATGGATTAGAAAGCCCCTTTTCAAGTATTCTTGACTAAAAGATCTTTATCTTTCTTGAGGTGTTGAGATAAAAAAAATTAGTTATAGTGATTAAGTTTTGCTCAATGATTATTGAATCTTCAGCTAAGTTAAGTATCTACAGGTTGTAACATAGGGTGGATCATAGCATTGATGGTTAGTGTGATCAGAAGGGATGTAATAGTGAGTACAGGGAGGGTTGGTTGGGCATAGGTTGTAGCATAAGGTGGATCATAGCATTGATGGTTATTGTGATCAAAAGGGATGTAATAGTGAGTACAGGGAAGGTTGATTGGGCAAATGGGGATTATTTTAATTACAATCAAAATGGATCAAGTCTTCCAAATATTTTTTCAACTAAGTATCTTTACGTTGTGAATGGATCTGAGGTCAAAAAGGATTTATTACGGTGAGAGATCAAAATGGATTAAGCCTTTTCAAATATTCTTCAGCGAAAGATCTTTATGCTGCGAATGGAACTGAGATAAAAACAAAAAAATAGTTATAGTGATTAAGTTTTGCTCAATGATTCTTGAATCTTCAGCTAAGTTAAGTATCTACAGGTTGTAACATAGGGTGGATCATAGCATTGATGGTTAGTGTGATCAGAAGGGGTGTAATAGTGAGTACAGGGAGGGTTGGTTGGGCATAGGTTGCAGCATAGGGTGGATCATAGCATTGATGGTTATTGTGATCAAAAGGGATGTAATAGTGAGTACAGGGAGGGTTGATTGGGCAAATGGGGATTAAAAAAAAAAGGAAGAGAAAAAACAAATATCATTGAATGAGAAGCATACAAAACACATTGCTAATTGCTATTAACCACTGGACCAAAGTATTTCTGAAAAACAAATTTCGACAAAATGTATAGTGAAACAATTTTCTTTTTCGA
>SNQJ01S0192622.1:6763-24610 GCA_010110895.2 Picea sitchensis
AGGAAAAGTGAGTTTATTGATATTAAACCCCTCTTTGAGGGTATTTCTCTCCAATTATTAATTAAATAAATATATTAATGGAGAAAAAGAAAAGTGGAAGAGTAAAAGGACGGATAGGGTTTGGAAAAGGATTATTGACTATTCATTTAAAAAATTGAGTTTTGGAGAAGAGCTCGAAGAGCTAGCGAGGGTTTCAGCTGGAAACCTATTTTGGTGCTCGGATTCGGCAGTGAAACTATCTGCCCTAGCCGTGAGATTGGAGAAGCCATTATGGCTTTTCATTTGCAAGTGTTTGGCATTGGGATTCAAGAAGTTTTCCCGGAGAAGAACTTCATTTTCAGATTTGGGGAAGAGAGGGCGTTTTTCCTTGGCACGTGTGAAGGGTTGGGACGTTTTCTTTGAGTTGGGCGCACTCTTCCTTCATTGTTGTGTGTTTTCCACTCAGGCCAAGTTCCCCATCCTCCAAGTCGTGGCTCCTTGGCTGAGCGTGATCTTCCGTGGGTGATCCCTGCTGATCAAAAATTCTGAAGCTGCGTGCTCTCTTAGCTGGCCGTGTTTCTCTTTTCCAGAGGCAGCGTGTCACTCTTGGAGTTGCGTGGAAGGCAAAGGGGATGGTGTTGTTGGTCGACCTCTATAGGATGAATGTAGCTTGCATGGAGAGGGATATATGACAAAGTTTGGGGCTGCTAAACTATACCAATCAGTTGGCATTGCAGTAATTACATGGGCCGTCCCCTCTATCAGCACGTGTGGGCAGTTTTGGACACTTTTCTCCATCGTTGTGTGTAATTGGAGGTGCCAAGTTCCATATATCAGTCGTTGTCCTCATCTTTGAGAGGTATTTTACTCCATTTTGATAATAATAAACTCAGCCATTGCCATTTAATAAAATCAGCCTGAGTTTGATTATTTTGCTCTTTTAAATGTGACTGTATGCATCATTATTTTGTGGGTTTTACTTAATGTCAAAATAATACATCATGTACTTCACTGGGGAGGTATAAGGGGTTAGAAAACCAACTGAACAGCAAACAAAACAAGAAACAGACCGCTGTCCATTAAAATTTCATCTTCAGCAGTCAATTACAGTAGTATGCAAAGTGTTTGACGGAAGTCCAACACCAAAATAAAGGAGTTTTTCCCACATTTACGACTTAGAGTTTTTCAACCTATGAAGTCTAAACCCCTTCCACCTCATCATCCACTACATAACCTTGAAAGTCCATCCTTGGGAGCATCCCCTACTTGAGGGTTCTGGTCTACCCAATAGGACCTTTATGACACCCCTCCCATACTTAAACTTGGTCAATTGTATAGGGTTTTCGAGCATTTGTTTAATTTGATGAGGTAGTTTTGATACACATGTTTAGGTGCCTTGCTTATTAGATGTGGTTTACACTTGTCATGATATCGTTGACTTGAAATCCTTGGAGGGCATATCTATTTGTTTTGTAGGACCTTTTTTGGTGGACAGTTTTGGAGGAACATGCCTAGCTTGGGCTTCCATTGGGCTTGAAGCCCACGGGTTAGATGCCAAGGGACCACATGCCAAATCACGATGACTTGCCTTTGGAGGCCTAGAAGGCACCTTGGACAACCTCACAAGCCAAACGATTTGCTTTAGAGGCCTAAAACATCACCCTAAGGGGCTTGAAGTGGTGATGAGTACACATGGCACATTTTGAAGGAAGGAACCCTTGGATTGTGGAATAGAAGGTTGGATCGGAGACACGTGGCCTTTGGAGGCCCAACTCAATCATCTCCAACTCAACGTTTGACCTAAAAGTGCCAAAACGTCACCCTAGAAGGGTGACGTATTACTTTAGGGTTTTCTTTTATTTGCAAATCATGAATTGTTTAATATTATTTGTGTAAAGGGGCAAGATTAGGGTTGTTGACCCCTATCTTGTGGTTTACCCTAAAATTATGTGGACAAACATACTTGAGGACATTTTGTATAAATAGAGATGAACTCTATTTCATTTGAACATAACTCTCCTCTTGTGAGAGGATACTTGGCTGAAATTTGCGCCTTATTTGGGCATTTCTCATTGTCTCTTGGTTGCTACTCCCTTGTAATGGTTTTACTTTGGCTATTGGATGGATGGATGATGCGTTATCTCTAGTGGAGGACTATTTCTTGCTTTATGGTGGATTTGCTTGGTTAAAAAGAGGTTTATCTTGTTAACGCTTGGACTAGGTAAGGAATCTTTGTTCCTATTGCTTCTTTTCTTGGTTTCAAGGTTAATTTGCTTAAGCTTTTGGGGAGTATAAGTGCATACAACCTCACTAAGTCCATTGTAATTGTCTTGAAATACTTTGTTGCATCAAGAAATACTAGGAGTAAAAGGGTTTACACCCTCCTAGGGTTTTTCTTAGCTAGCTTAGCTTGCCTTGGGGAGTAAAAAGGCTTACACCCCTAAGGAAGTAGCTCACCTAGCTCTTTAATTTTGAGACTCCACAACCCAATAGTTAAAGGCACTAATATTCTTTGCATTGGAGATATAAAATCATTGCATTGGTATACGTGAAAACACAAGATTTTGAGATTGTCTAAATTGGAATTTATTCTATGTGCTCTAAGCTTGCTAAGGCCACAAGGGCATTTTGATTGGTCAAGGATATCTTATTGTTGTTATAAAATTTATGCTACAGCCATTAGGACTGCAACAAACTCATTTAACTTCTTTCTTTTACTCACTATTCATCCGTCAAAAATTGCTAAGAAGCTGCCATATTAATCTACTAATCATTGTGCATCTTTTGGGTGGTTTACTTGTGATTTTTGGTGGTTGAATATTGTTGTTGTAGCAATTGTTTGCTATAGCCATAAGGCTGCTATAATAATTCTCTGAAAACACTATCTAGCAACCCTCTTTTACCATCAAAGTTTGTACTTGAATATTGGAAATTTATCTATTCGTTTAGTGCTTCATTGTCCAATAATTGTTTGACAATTTTGATGGTTAATTATGCAGTAACTAGCCATTGTTCTAGCTGATATATATTTTTATTTACTGCTGCAATTAAGGACATCAAGTTTAACTTGCTTGTCCACCTAACATATATTGTGAATATTTGGTTTTCCTTGTGTCTCGGGCAGGAACTATCTCTTTGCAAGTCACTCATGACTTTGGCCACCTCAAACAACCCTCAAGACTCATCACCAAGTTCCCTTTTCCATCTAGCAACTTGACCTATAGGGGTATTCTTTCATACATCTCACTTTCCATTTCAATCCCCCCCCCCTAGGGTCACTAGGATTCCCCCCTTGAGGTGACTACCTCACCTCTAAAGTGACGGGAACACTTGCCTAAGGTGATAGTGAGTAGGTTCTCTCTTAGTTGTCGCCATTTTAGTGGTTGGGTCGGGCTTTGCCCAACCTACAACTTGTGTGATAACACATCCCTAGGATCTATTTTGTACATTCAAAACAACTTGTTCTAATGGATGACACTGCACTCTTCATCTTATTCTTTCAATTTCCATGAATCAAACTAGTACCAATTTATACAATATGTCGGAAATATTAAATAAGAGCCCCTATCATCTGTAAAATAACCACGTTTCACTACTCCTTTATGGAGAGACTTGAAGCAAGAGCATGTCAACAATCTTTCATCACATTAAATATTCTTGTGATGGAATATTAGACGATATCTCTATAGTGTTTCAAATGCATCACTTCCAAAGCTTCTTATCTAATTGTTTCACAAGACCTTCAAGAAAAAANACTTGAAGCAAGAGCATGTCAACAATCTTTCATCACATTAAATATTCTTGTGATGGAATATTAGACGATATCTCTATAGTGTTTCAAATGCATCACTTCCAAAGCTTCTTATCTAATTGTTTCACAAGACCTTCAAGAAAAAAATTGAATCTCAAACAAAACAAATTTTGAATGTTGATTTTACCATAACACCACTAGTATACACATTCAAGCAGCTTTTCAAACCTTGACATCTCACAGTAAATATATTGCAAAAGAGAGAAAATCTAAAATTTCTTAATTTACCTACTTATTGACTCTATTATCACCATTATTTAGTATCCTTCCTGAATCATATTCCATTTGTGACTAAATTACATCACATAAAGTAGTTGATTTCTGTTAGTCCACGTAGTGTGAAACTTAGCTAACCAAAGTCAATCTGGTTATGTCAAAGCCTCCACAAATTCATCAAATTGGTATATATATTATATTAAATACAATCATCTCAGAGATAAATGAAATGATTCAACTATAATAGATCATCCATACCTGGACCAAAAGGCGTGACGTAGCACTACAAATCTGACCATTTGTCCAGAAACACCCGAACATTGCCCACTCAGCCGCTGGTGTGGCATATCAACATAAGCATTCAAAGAGAAGGATAGGCAAATATGAAAAAGCAAACAAAGTAAAATGGTGAGAGGAAGTTTTACTTGATTTCATTTGTCAAATCAAACAAGTCCACAACCATACATCAGAGGGAACAACCATTTTCAAAAATAGAAGCCTCCATTAATCATGTCGCATGACTATAAAACAGACAAGCAAAAGCACCCCAAAAAACTTACTTACTAAAAGATAAAAAGAAACAGATGTACCTCATCGTATTTTTTTCTTTTTCCTTTGCACTTCCATTCAAAAAATTGGCATAAATTATTTGATCAAAACATCCACAGAGACCAACTTGTCAATGAAGCAAAAGAGATGTTTTGACAATTATTAACCTTTTTCAATGTCTACATCCTCGAAAACAAGGATTGGACTTTTCCCACCAAGCTCCAATGATACTGGCTGTTATGGCATAAAGAAATGTCAGGTGTCGAAAGAGGAATTTGAAAAATAAGAAATAAACTGAAATTGCTATTTGCAAGAAGCCTATCTGCGTACAATATACATGGCAATAAAGTTCTAATGCATTGTAGAAGCCAAAATCTTACAAATGACTAAGTTAAAATCTAATTTATATAGGTAAATTGGCTAATATATAACATGCACAGTTCCCAAAATCAATGTTGTATATTGTAGTACAATCACTGGACCACCAGTAAGGGAAAATTAGGATAATCCGTAAAACCAATTCTATATATTAAAATATGAGACGTGAAACTGAAAAGAAAATAAAAATCCCATTGAAAATGATTCTACTACAACTTAAAGTGCTTTGCATTCAAGGTACACAACTAGACTAAGAGTTGCAGTGCCATGTCTTAGAAGAGATATTAAACACCAATCTCACATTAGCAAACATAACCAATATGGTTCCCCAAAATGGGAATGAACTAATATGGACCAGAGATGGAACAAGGTGAGGAAGTTTAAATAGATATCCTTGAATACCAAATAGAAAGACACAAGGAACTTTCTCATGAAAACACATGGTATTTCATTAACTCTGAACCTGTAAGTAGACTTGTAAGAGAAATTGTGCACTATATTACAAGAATAGAGGACCCTCTATAGATCAACTTGCAAGGTCTCTCAGTCAAGAGACATGTAATGTAACAAACATAAGTCTCTAAGGGAGGTACAAATTACAAGTGCCACCTAGATGTAACAGTTACAAATACACTAGATGTCAAATTTTACTAGTGACAAGATTTACAAAGGACGAACTCACTATGTTTCAAAGTTAAAACTACAAAAGACACCACTGAAGATTTACAATACAATCCATGAAAAGCATTCAAAATGCTCATCATTTCTGTTGATGTTTGGGCAGACATTCTTCCAGGATTGATCATGGTGATTTGACCAGTGGAGAATGGCCCTGGCATAGTCTTCTAAGGACAAAAGACTCGAGGTGTTGATGGTTCTTCAAGAAGCAGCATCGGGCAGACATTCACTCACAGGGGTGTACCTGTGGTGAATGGCCCAGGCGTAGTCTTCAAAGGACAGAAGACTAGAGGTGCTAGTATTCCTCTAGTGTGTGGTAGCATCGGGTAGACATTCACCCACAGGGATGTACCTATGGTGAATGTCCCTATTAAGCATCGGGCAGACCTTCTCCTAGATTGGGCTACAGACCAAGGGAGATAGGATACATTTATCACAAGGGTGTACTTGTGGTAAATGGGCCCAGGCGTAGTCCCTCCTTGATCATGACAAGGAATGATATGGACTCGAGGTGCTTGAGGTGCTTTTCACGTGTTAGATAGCATCGGGCCGACACTCACTCACAGGGGTGTACATGTGGTGAATGGCCCTAGTGTGGTCTTTGTCCTTAGTCATGGTGATTTGACAAGGATGGTTAAAAGACCCAAGGTGCTAGACACAGTTGTGTGGAGAAGGATCATCAAGGACAACTTTTCTAGTAAAAGAAGAAAGCCAAGACGACAAGTCAAAGACCATTAAAATATTAAAGAAACCCCAGAAAAGCATTAAATGAATTATTGTGGACAAAAGAAGAAGTCGGCCCCACAAGTAAATAAAGGTGACTCAGATTACTATAAATAAAGGCTGGATCATTTCATTATTACACATCTCGCATCTCTCCTCCGCTAGTGCACAAGTCTAGTAGCTACAGTGCAGCAGGAGCAACAGTTCCAACGAAATCTTCCTAGAGCATCTTGACAACTTTTTTTTGTGGTGCGCTATCTTGGTTTAGTGTTGCACTATCCTTGAGGGATCTTCCTCACTAGGGCGCAACTTTCTATGTGTTGGTTTCTTCATTGAATGGTGATGTACTTTCTGGCTTGAATTCTTCTTAAGAAAAGTCGTTGGGTTTTCTCCCAAGATTGGGTTTCCCAGTGTAAAAATATTGTGTCTACTGTGCATGGCTATCTCTCTATGATTCTGTTATTTCCGCCACAGTTTTATTTTAGTTGAAATTTTCAGTGTGTAATTATTCTATGATAATATTGACAATAAAATCTGTTTGAAATCATAACGCAATAATTATCAGATCTGGAAATTAGAAAAATCAACATGGTATCAAAGCTTTGTTGAGATTTGTCATTGCACATGAAATTTACCACTGCAAAGATCTGCACTTGTCAAGCTCATTGAACACTTATTGCAAAGTTTTTGGAACTAATTTTACCACAGAGCAACTCGCCTTGCCCTAGTGCATCTACTGCACCTCTCAAATTGACATTTGGTCAAAGTTGAAATTTTAGGGTTTTCAGGCTTATTGACATTTTCCTGGACATTGAACCTTCTGCTTCAAATTTTGTGATTTCTTCTTGTCAAGATGGTGGACAGTCTAAGAGTTGGAGGCAGCATTGGTGGTGTCTTCTACAGTGTATGGAAGTTCAAAAACAAATGGAACAACAGCAACAAGAGTCTCGGTTTGCAGATCAAGTTTAATATTTTATTGTTTCATCTTAAGTGAATGTTGTAACTAGGACAACAGTCTTTAGAGGTCTATTACTGCTAAGTACTATTGCTTAGTAACACTTGAATATTGTTGGTGCGTTGATCATTATGTAAATGCTCACTATCCAGTACTAATGATGTTGTTGTTTTGTTCGGTTGTCGTCCTTATACACACTAGCAAACGTGAGCTAAGTCCAACTCACTTAGTGTGTCCTTGGAGACACAATGCCTAAGTTCAAAGCCCACTGTCACCTCGACTTGAACCTCTTCTGTCTAGGCTTACTCCTAGGGAAGCCAAGGGGGGTAGGCCCTAGTTACTAGATGAAGTTAAAAGTTAAATTCTAGGAGTTGATTTTAGTTGATTAAGGTTTGGGGGAATCTAGAATATATGCTAAAGCAACAATGCAAAGTGCAAGTCTTTCAATGCAAAAGAAATCTTTTCCCTATGCCTTCTAAGACTAGTGCCTATGATTGGGCAAGGGGTCAACTACGTTTAAGGGAGATTCGTTTTTTACAAAGATTACAACAATAGATACAAAGAATGCTAAATACAAGATTACAAGATTAGATTAGACACAAAAGAATACAAGAACTAAACATCCACAAAGTTACAATTGAAAGATACAAAGATGAAGATACAAGATATATAAATGATACAAGAAAGATAACTAACCAAGTACTAACTTGTTAAGAGACTTAATGTGCAGGTAAAAGAGATGTGCTCAAAGGAAATACAACCACCACACACAAGCCAACTTACCCAAACAAGAGTGCCTCCAAGGGATGTGCAACTCAAGGGGAAGCCTTCAATGGCATACACAACAACAAGAAGCCTCCAAGGGATGTGCAACTTCAATGAGGGAGTCCAATCACATCAAAGATTAACTCAACTCAAAATTAAAGCATGAACAAGAGGCCTCCAAGGGATAAAGTGCAACCTTTCAACTACTTAGTCCAATCCACAATGCTTGAAAGTAAATTGCATGAAAGATACTCTAAATTTCAACTACTTAGTCCAACCCAACACTTGAACACGAGCATATACTCCAGAGTATGAAATATCCCTGATCCGGCTGATCAAGATATTTGCTACTTTTCTACTGCTCTAGCGTGCAGATCTGATACATTGGGGGTTTCTGGATGCGTTTTAGCTGTGTGATTGAGATGTTCTTCGGTTATTGTGTTTGCATGTTGGTTATTGTGGTTGCATGTCGGTTATTACATGTCCATATTGCATAATGAAGGTTTAACAATCATATAAAAACGCATGCAAGAGTATAGAATGTCAACTGCTCAATATCATGAATAATAATCGTTCATGCATGGTGTTAAATTTATATGCAGCAGCGAGAGCCATTCTCCTGGAGGATGGCCAAGACCTTAAATATGTCTAGGGCCCCTGGACTAGGTCCAGGGTACCCATGCCTGGGGCATATATTGTATAATGAAGGTTTAAACAAATCATATATAAACGCATGCAAGAGCATAGAATGTCAACCTACCAATATCATGAATAACAATCGCTCATGCATGGTGTTAAATTTATATGCTTAAATGGTGAGCCATTCTCCTGAGGATGGCCAAGACCCTACTGAGCCCAGGGCCCCGGATCTGAAGTCCAGGTGACCCATGCCCTCGGGTATAGGGTTTCCTTTGGTCCGGGACTGCTACTCTGAAGTCCCTAGATATGTCTAGGGCCCCCGATCGGTCCAGGGTACCCATGCTCAGACAATCTCTTTGGTCCGGGACCGCATTTGAAGTCCCTAGATATGTCTAGGCCCTCTGGACATGGTCCAGGATACCCATGCCAAGCATTGGGTTTCTTGGTCTGAGACCAAGTATTTGAAGTCCCTAGATATACCTAGGTCTCGATCTGGTCCGGTACCATGCCCTGGCATTGGGTTTCTTGGTCCGACCAAGATGTTAAAGACCAGATATACCTAGGCCCCCGATCGGTCTGCGGCGGCCCATGCCCGCATTGGTTGATCCTTGGTCTCCGACCTTGGTGTAAAACTCCTCGTGGAAAGTCCTGCGGCTACTTGATTCTAAATCAAGTACTTGATGGTACATGATCTTCCTCGGGGAAGGACATATCCACAAGAGGGACAAGTCCCATATGCAAAGTGATGATAAAGTAATAGGTTCACCATATGATTTGAAGGAATGAGTAATGCCAACTTGCAAACCCTCCCTTACCCCTTGATTGATTGAATTGCTTGTTGGTTTATTTTAGGGTTATGTTTTTAAAGTTAAATATAATTGAATTGTCACATGTTTAAATTCTAAATTTAAACATGTGACCTTTTAATTAACTTAACTCAGCCCTAACCTTACCCTAACTACTATTTAAAGAACCCCCTACACCTTAATATCCTACATTCATTCTACTCTGTGATAGCTGGAGGTTCCTTGGAGTCCAAGGGCCCTCAGCCTTTGTATCCCGCTGAGATCCTCAAGTGGTGCACTTCTCATGGGAGTATTACCTGTTGTTTTGTTGTTGATAGCCTGGGCGTGGAGCTGACCCTTGTTCTCTCACGTCAGAGGACTCTGAGGGTCAGCCGTCCCTTGCTATGTTGCCAGGTTTGCCGAGGGGTGCCGGCCCTATAGTCAGCCGGTGGTGGTGCCGTGGTCCTATGCCGCTGTGTGTTTGTCAGTGTCACCCCTATTTCTGCCGTGGTTTTCTATTGTCGTATAAGTGCATCCCTCTTGAGGGTACGACCTTCCTCAGATCTGTTGCTTAAGGTGCTTATCCCTTGACTTTGTGGGCTGGATCTTCTTTGTGTGAGCAGTAAGTTAGTGACTCTAACACTCCGCCCACTGTTGATCAAGGGTTTACTTTCAGTCCTGTATGTATAGATCTGAGAGTTTCTTGAGTAAAGTTTCTTTATCGGGAAGGGTTTGGTCTTTGTCTATCTCCAAAGTGATCCTGAGCTTGGTGGGCTTGAAGTTCCTTCAACCCTTTGGCATGTGATTCGTTGATCCATGAACTCAACCCCTTGTCCGAAAGCATAACCACAAGGATCTACACCTATTGTGGTTTCGAAGCATCTTCCGAGGTAAAAGTGTGCACTGCATGCTTCCTACTTGTTTCTTCTAGATTCAGATCTAAGTTTACTATAGAATTGTTTTATAGAATAAGCATTGTATGGATCTATAAGATATGCTCTTTGTTTACTGTTTTAGCATAGTTCTTAACTAAGTTTGATGTTATATTTAGAGAGCTTTTCATTATTGTTTAAGATCCGAGTTTTATTGCATATAATCTGAGCTTTCTTCTACTACAATTGCTATCTGTTATAGATCAATATTTCTATACTCTATTATCTCAGTTTATGTTCCTGATCTAAGTTGTTTTAGCATTGAAATTAAAAGAGACTACATCTATTCAGGGGCATTTTTACCCTAAAATCTAACATGGTATCGAGCTATGGACGTGAAAGACTCAAAACTAACCTCGAGTCTACACTGCATCCATTCTTTTAGGTTACCTGCGTGACATACCATGTCAAAATTCATCAAGGTCAAGACAGACTTCAGAGGGGGCAGAAAATTCCCAATGCCCGAAATACAAGATAATGAACATATTTGAAGAACATGATCTAGAAGACTTTATTACCAGAGAAGTTGAAGAACCTACTACGCCTATCAAAGAAGTAAGTGCCTTTTAAAAGGAAACAAGCCAAGGCCAAAAGTATCATCTTTAATTCTATCAAAGACAACTTGGTACCTTTTAATAGGTCCTTTGAGGACTCCCAAAGAGTGCTAATGGCGTCTTTGGCCAACCTCTACATGAGAAGAAGGTACAATTTAAAAGAATCTTGAAGAAATGTACCACGACCTTGAAAATGGAAAAGAATGACACAGTTGCTACATTCTTCTCCAAAATCTCTCAAACTAGAGATCACCTGATTGCAAATTGGAGTTCCCTCAGAGAAGATGATGATCCGGTTCAAACGTACTCATTGATGGACTTCCCAGCCCATTTGGGGAGTTTTTCATCTGTGAATGGAAGAGAATCCCAACCTAACTTTGCAAGGTTGTGGCATTACTTCTTGGAAGAGGAAGGAAGATTGAACAACAACAATGACTATCCTATCCTACAAGAGCATGCTCTGGCAACAAAGGCCAAGAAATGGAAGAAGTTCCCAAAGTCAAAAGGCAAAGGTATGAAACCCAAAGGTAAGCTCTCACTTAAATCCTCATCTACTGCCTAAAGTAAATTGTTTTAATTTTAAATTAGGACACTATGCAAGTAGAGTGCGAACCCTCCCGGCTTAGCGTAGAAAAGAAAATGAAGGTTTCAAAGGTTTCAAGCCTCAGTTGTAAATGAAAAGGCTAAAATTCAAGAAGAGCCTCAAAGAAGGCAAAACAGGGCTGCAACTAAAGAGCAAGAAGCACATAAAGAATATTATCTTATTTCTTCTTTCCACACTATCACCAAATCAGAGAGATTTGGCTAATAGATGCTGGTGCTTCAACACATGACCTACTTCAAACAAAACCTTGCAAATTATCAAGACAGAAAATACAAAGCAAAGGTTGAACTAGGTGACGACGGCACATACCATATAAAAGGTTTTGGCTCTACTTTTCAGTTTCACTCAGGTAACATCTTCATATTGATGAAATTCTTTGTACCGGTTTAAAGAAGAATTTAATTTTTGTCCCAATCTTAGAAAGTAAATGTTATACACTATCTTTTTCAAAGGGCAAAGCCCTCTATGCTTCCCAAATAAAGATTTAAACACAGCTATAACAATTGGAACTCGTGAGGTGTTTGTATAAGCTGTGTCAAGTCGTTTCAAGCCTCTAGCACATGAGACACAACCTTTACAGCTTTGGCACATGAGACTTGGACACCTAAACTTCAACGCACTCCCGTGTTTGCAAAAGATGGTGATAGGTATGCCAGTGTTTTTTGTTGAGCATAATAGCATCTGTAGAGGTTGCTCACTTGGTAAGAACACAAAGAACCCTTATCCTCTTAGTAACAAAAATCACTTGAGTTTTAGACTTAATCCATTCTGACCTTTATGGCCCCTATGTCTGCACTTTCCATGAATGGTTGTATATATTACATTATCTTTATCGATGATTGTTCACGTGAAACTTGGATTTATTCTTTGAAAACTAAAGATGAATCTTTTAGCAAGTTTCAAGACTTTAAAAATCTTGTTGAAACCAGACAGGAAGGCACATCCGAAGTTTTCTTTTAATGACAACGGCAAAGAATTTGACTCTCTCAAATACGACGAACTCGCTTCGATTAAGAGAGGGAGTCGACTTAATGTTTGAAACGAAACTGCACCGAATCAGGGTCGAGGGTCCAACTGAACCGAACCTGCATTAAATCGTCAAACCGGGTTTCAATGAACCGGTTTTAAAAATACATAAAATATTTTAAATTTTAACGAAAAATATATTTTAAGATTTTAAATCATGTTTCCAAAGCATTAGAGACAATTAGAGACAACATATCCAAAGTATGCCTCAAGGAATATATCATCAAAACGACACCAAGTGCAATACATATCTAGGAGATCTAACAATATAATCAATGAGGCTCTATATGGCCTCTACAACATCAAATAACATACCAAGTTAGAGTCACCGATACTATAGGTGGGAATGCCAATGGAAAATACAAATAGCCATAGGGTAGATAATGAACCGTAGATGGAAGAATCTCATAGCTCATGAGTCGCGATTGTCAGTAGTCCTCCATGTCATAATCATCAAGATTAATATCACTACCAACGCTTCTCTCCTCCATCCTCCCCTATATCCAATGCAGTAACTGCAGATGAGCTGATGTGGACTTGGAGGATGACCCTTCAAGAGGATCACCATCATCAAAAGTGACCGGATCTAGCACTCCAATTATTAAGATCCGTTACACTAACTCAACACCTGTTCAAACCCTTATCATCGAAAACACATCCCACATCTTTGTTCCTTTCCCCTTCAACCACTCTTCTCCCTACCCAGTGCCTGCATATAAGACAGAGGTTGGTGCGCACATACACTACTAAGTCACCCACCCACAACAAACCAAAGCAGAGTTCCAGAATAGAGAAGAGTTGACAATTTGAAAGGAAGTGGGTACATTTTTTTTACTGGGGTTGTGACAAAGAGTTCAACAATCAATGCCACCAACATCTATGTGTGGTACATAAAGAGCTTGGTTCTCTTGATTAAATGTCACCCATACCCTCATACATGATAGAATCCAAGGAAACATTGCAATCTTGCCAACTTGAAATCCCGAAAACTGTTAAGTCCACTAGATTTTGAATGGGACCGTTGACCTCCTATTCAGCACAGGGGTCAACCCATGTATCATGAAGTATTATCTATGTCAAAGACAATTATGGTTCTACTTGCGTATCTGACAATTCCAAAGACTTAAATTTTGTAAACTGAATTTCCAAGACCCCATGGGTTAATAATGCAATAAGCTCTTGTACGGATCATAGTTAGGTCAGGCACCTTGAATGTTGACATCGGGAGTTCCTTTCATCTAGGGTTTTTCACCTCAGGGGGTAAATGTGGCCTAACTACCAAGCATCTCCCTTGAGTTTTTCCCTCCACAAGTTTCCTCCAAAGTGGTGGAAGGCAATCTGGTGGTCTCATTCATTTGGTAACCTTTTAGGATTATTGTAAAATGACCATGCAAAGGTCTCAAGTTTCATGGAATTTCATTTTTATAGAGTTTTTTTAATTAATTAAATTTTAAAAATTTAATTAATTAATTATTTTTGAGCTAAATATTGTAAAAACTTCTGCCTTTGGGAGAAAGATAGGGTATTTGTGCTCAAAATGAATGGAATGTCACTCCCTACACCCACTGACCAAATTTCAAAATTTCTCACACTAAGCTTTACTTGGTGTCTTTGGGGTCCACCTGAGTCATTAGGGCAAACAACAATTTTTAATTGCTAAGATGACATTATTAAAATGTCATAAAAAAACATTGTAATTTTGAGTTAGTGAGTGGATGTTAGTGGCAATGAGTGTTAGACCCTCCCAACCTACCCAAACCCATCCTAACCTTTTCCCAACTTAATCTAACTTATTAATTCAATTTTTTGACCATCTTTTCTCTTGCCCTAATGAGAAAAACGACCCAATTAACAAACTAAATCCCCTAAATCCAAAATTTCTTTGAAAATGCAGGACACCGACACATGTGGATACTCTAGGCTTTCACTTCAAACCCTAACCTACCAAAAACCCTAACCCTTTACCTAACTAAACTCACTCTAAACCCCACGCCCTCTCCTTTGGTGCGCCCTCTGATGTGAGAGAGTTGGTTCCAACACATCCAACCCACTCCCATTGCTATTTTTAGAATATGGATTCTATTTCCTATGCCTAGTGCACCCCTTTAGGTAGGTTTTCCAACCCATCTAGTGCCTTACACCTCACCCTCTCACATTTCTCTCTCCTAAACCCTAGCTTGGGGCACCCCCTTCTTGGGATTTGCTCTCTCTTTCCACTTTTGACACTTGGAAGATCCAAGTGTTTTCCCTTTGGCCTCTAGGGGTATAAAAGAACCCCTTCCCTCACTCTTTCTTCACCAATCTCATAACACTATTATACCAAATTTTTCACTATTCCATCTTCTTTGCTCTTGCCATTTTGACATCCACTCATTGCTCTTAAGGGTTTTTGGAGGAAGTACTACTCCAACACTCTCACTCTTTGGTAATGAAAAGCTTTGAAGGATCATTGGTGTGTTCATAGTTATCTCTTTCTTACATTCCATTCATATGAGGTGGTATTGCTAATCTTTTGTGGATTTGTTTATGGTAATAGAACTTGGGTACAAGTTGTTTTGCTTAGGTAAACTAGTTGAATGTTGTCATTGATAGTTTTATGCTTATCTGGATAGCTTAGGATTGTAGTTGTCTATTCCTATTGTTATTTAAGAAAAATATCTATGCCATATTCAGTATTTGCTCTAAGCTTTTGCATGTCATTTTCAAGGGTTTCACTTTGGTAGTGCTTGTGGAGAAGTCTACTCTGAAGCTTACAAACACTCCAAAAACTTCTTTCCTTTATCATACTCTGTTATGCATCCATTCCAACTTCTATTTTTTCAGTCGGGATATATTAGTCATTGATAGGTCGTCAAAAATATAATTTATCCATCATATTTGTTTGCTGGAAATTTTCTGTGTTTACACAGAAAATTTCTGTAACTTTTCTTGGTGTTTTGCAGCATTTCCAGCAAGCTTTCGCTTGCTGATTTTGCAGGGCAGCGTCATATTTTCAAGGATCAAGCTGCATACAACACCTAGGAGGCCTCCAAACTCAACATTCTTCGGTTTGGGTGACATTTCTCCTCCCTCCGCTTTCATTTCTATAAATTTCTGAAGTTTTACTAAGCCATTTGGATCCAAAAAAGTAACCTAACTTAGTTAGTCATTCTTTTTGTTCATATAACATCTAGATTAGCTTGTATATCATTCTTATATCATTCTTTCATTCTTTTGTATAAAATCAATCTAATAATGTTTGCTAGCATTGTCAAGATAGTTCTTGCCTGAGGGGTAGGCCAGCAGCCTGTCTAGTCTCTCCATGTATGTGGAGGACATAAGACTCAAAGCCCCCCTTTTCTGTGCAAGTTTGTCTTGGTAGTGGTAGTTTCACTTGCCGGCACCTTGGGGGAGTCATCCCCAATATCGCCCTTGGCTTAAAGAAATCAACTTGTCGTGATTGTCTTGTTTCATTATTTGATATATCTTAGATAGATTTTCACTCACAAGCTTAGTTTTTCCTTTATTATCTCTCATATGCTCTTGAGTTCTATGCTTGATGGTTAGATAGTTTCATTGTGCTCATATGTTCTGGATCCATTATCTTTTGAAGTTGTTTAACCTATTTAGATTGCATATGATGATAAAGTTCTAAATGTCTTTTACTTGCTAAGTACATTGGTCTTTCACAAGCTATTTCTTTAGGTAACTTAGCATAGAGTTTAAGTGGTATTGATTAAGCTTTTTGGTACATCTTGAGACACCACTTGATGCTCACGGCCTAGCTAGTTTTAGCTCACGGCCTTGTCACATTTTGAGGCCTCTTGTGGCCCACGGCCTCACCTCTTTTGCTCACGGCCTAGTGCCATCTGGGCACCCTTACCTCACGGCCTAGCTGGCTCTTTAGCCCACGACCTTACCCTGCTGTTGAAGCTCACGGCCTAGTGCCTTTTCCTCACGGCCTAGCCCTTAAGGTGCTCACGGCCTTGCTTGCTTAACTCACGACCTAGCCTCACCTCACTTGCATGCTCACGGCCTAATGTGAAGGTTTCTAGCACACCACGCTTTCTAACTTTTGGTTTAAACACTCACATTTGCTTATGGTATAATTGCTCACATCTCACACACTCTAGATATACATGTGATAATCTTGTTTATGTTTTGATATTGATAGTTTAACACTTGTGCTTATGCTCTAGATCTTTCAATTCATTAAGCTCTCACACTCTTAATACTTTACAAGTAATTTATGTCACCTCACACACCTATGGTTTAAACATCTAATGCTTTAAGGTTTAATCTTTTGCTCATATTGCTAGCACTTCACATGTTTTGGTAAATGGTTTAATCTTTCAATATCTTGCAAAGTAACCTTCATGTGATGTTAGTTTAGATGGTTTAAACACACATATCTTATGTTACCTATGGTTTAGATGTGAATGGTTTAGTGTTATTGTTCTTAACTTTATTTATCTCTTAAGCTCATACACATCTTAACTCATTGCAAGTATCTCCTACATCATCATCTTACATGTTTATGGTTTAAACTTTCAAGTGCCTAAAGTTTCATCTTTCTTTTCATTTCAAGTATCAGTACATGCTTTATGGTTCATGGTTATATGGTCGAATATCTTTAAAGTTCTTTCATGTGATGTTATATTGATGGTTTAAGCATTTGGTTATCACATTGCTATATCTTTACATGTTCATGGTGGTGTAATCTCTCAATTTTCAAGCACTCGTTTTGGACACTTTTGCTCACGGCCATACGTTAAATCACTAAAATAAAAGTGTTTAAAACTCATCAAAAACGAACCCAACACACCTAAAGACCCACCCGAGGGTCCCTAAAACACTTAGCAACATTCTAGGGGTCTCCAATAACTTATTCTGCCATCTAAAACGGGTAAGAGGGCCAGTCTTTGGGGGAAGTGGCGGGGGACCGTCCCGTGATTTCGTTGGGGAGATCCCCTCTCTGACTACTTCTTATTGTGGTGAAGTGACGAGCTGACCTTGGAAGCTAGGCTGGGGACTCGTAGCCCCAGTATCTTGAGCACCGGGCAGTTATTTGGTAGAATTGGAAGTTGAGACACACACCTAGTTAGGGGGTGGGAAATCTAAAATATTTAATAAGATACACTAGTTGCATAGATCACATTGTGTATGTTTGGGAAGTAGATGTATTGATAGGCCAACACACTTGTGATAATTTCATTGTTATATCTCTTTATTGCAACTATATGTCTTGATCTTTCATGTTGATGTGATTATTTG
>SNQJ01S0192623.1:0-17891 GCA_010110895.2 Picea sitchensis
ATAGTCTCTGCCCAAAATGTGCAAACATGTTGTCTTAAAATCTGGAAAGTTAATTTTCTATTTGATGATATTCTACTTTAAGATCTTCGAATTGAAACAAACACTGAAATAGTCCTCAGTACACAATTGAAATTCAGGGACCCAAAAATGTAATAGGATTAATGTAGCTAGATCAATGTTAAAATACAGAATAATTCAATGAAAACAACTCCAAATGGAAATATGCCTCCAATGTGTATTGAGAAAACTAGTTGTGTGTACCATGCATGCTCTGGAACTAATGTCTTGTTTCTAGATGAATTCATTCATCATCTGAGCATATAGAAACCACTTTGTCTGCCCTTCAATGAAAACACCTATATACTTTGCTACAATACCCATAATAGAATAAATGCGTGAATGGTATAAATTTTCTTGAATACCAAAACCTTTCTTGACTGGATGGCTTCAATAGTGTGATTCTATTGAAAAGAATGAAGTCGGATTTAAACATGAGGGAAAGAAACTAGAAGGTGAAATTTTCCATTTAAACAAAAAAGCTAGTTTCACTTCAAGAGAAAGAACAAAATCCAAGGGTTGAAGAAGTATGACTTTCAGAGGAGAATTTAAAACTTTTCCTGAGTTCTTTTCTTCCATAGCTTGGTTCCTCTTATAAATAGTGTTCCTATACCATGAAGTGTTGGCCTACTAAACTTGCTTATACTGTTGTTGTGACATAACTCTGGGCATTTCTAGCAACTGACTTCAAATTGTTGAATACACACAAATTTTCACTTAAACATTTGTAAATTATCACTTTGAAGGAGGTAAAAATAAGTTGGAAATTGATGAATGGAAACACAATCACAACATATGCTTGGATGAATGCATTCAACACCTGCAAAATCTTGACACTTGGCGCCTTGATCCTCACTCCAGGTCTAGCCCAAATACCTGGATATTCTCTTGGTGGAAAAACTCGTCTTTTGGGGATGACATTTGGCATGTATCAAATAGTTGGGTGCTTTTCGTTCATGATTCTCACTAGGTCGACCATTCTCAGAGCCCTTGTCATTTGGTCTCAAGTTGTTAGCGTTTAGATTTCAGACTTGCGTTGAGTGTTTTTTTCTTTGCGAGCTATCCTCCACGGCCTTGGCGATTTGTGCTTTGTGTAAGTGTTTCTGGTGCCTTGGTTTGGCCGCGATCGGTCTTGGAGGTTGGGCTCAACAGGCCCAAAACATTTTAAATAAAAATAATAAAACTCCCCTTGGTTGCTTCTCTTGTGACTTGGCAGTTGTTACATTATGATATAAGCTCGACCTCGGGATTTGATCTGCTGAATATGGAATTTGATAGCCAAGTGGGGCCTGATAATCGAAACCCCAAACCTTTTTAACATAAGAAGAACTATTGCAATAATCTTAAAAAAAATTGTTAAAAATGCTACCAAAACTTCCTGTAGTGCCCTTAAGGCCAAAATTTGACATTGCAAATATTGATACTAACACATTGAAAATCCAAATAAACAATTTCATTAATGACAAAAACATTGTCGATGCATAGTTAGTAAACTTGAAAGAGAGAACTAATAATCTAAAATACCTCATTTATCCCACCTAAATTTCTCTACACACTTCATCTCACACTTCTATAGGGATTTCCAAATTATAGTTGAGAAATGTTACTCAATAAAGATAGATCAATAGTTGAAATAAGAGATTATATAGTTTTCATGTATGCTACTTAATTGTCACAAACCTTCATATAGTTAGCATGTATGTAGTACACAATTTACAATGGCCTTGTGGTATGTTAAAATGCAATAGTTGAATGAAGTGAAAATATATCCAGCATTGTAAGCAATGGCAACACATTTATGACATTGGCAATGCATTTGTTAGGGACAGATTTAAGATATTAAACCCAATTACATTCAAAATTACTAGGCTAATAATCTCTCAATTCATCACATGGAATATTTGGATAGACAAAATAATAAACTATTTAATAATCACAACCAAAACAAATCTGTAAAAATTTCAAATTATAATACAACTTAGAAACTATGTCAACCAAAAAATGAATGTCATAAGACTTGAGAGGATCCTAAGGGAACATGCCAAATTTTATTGTTTGGGGAATCAATCTAAGTTCTCTCATACACACACAAACACACCCTTACCTTAGCAATATGTCACATGCAATTTCCTCTTAAGATATGGTGCCATAAAGGCCTTCATATCTAGAATTTAATTTTGATGGCGCTTCTAGAGAAAGCACAAGTTGTGTACATATTGGAGGAGTTGTTAGAGATGAGAAAAGTGAATCTCTAGTTCTCTTTATACAAATCATAGGGATTATTACTAATAATAGTGCAGAAATATTATCTCTTTTAAAAGGATTGCGCATAGAACAACTTTTAGTTGAAGGTGACTCATACATCTTTATCCAAAAATTTGGATCAAAATAATAGCTGCTAAATATCATTAGTTCTCACAATGGATGCATTAGTTGATCCAAGATTAATTGGACATTCAAAACTCTATGAATAAGGGGGTGACATTATCACCATTATCGAAATAGACCTATGGTTACAACAATATCAAATTTATATATCCAAAGTTTTTGGTTAAATATGATTCACATTACTTAATATAAAGCTTAGAATAGTATGAATATGGACACCTATTGTATGAGCATGAATCAAATTACATATTATAACTCATGCATGCATTTCAATAGAGGATACAATCAAATCACTTATTTTTCTTTCACTATCGCCTCACATTGGTGCATTGAGAACTAATAGATATGGATGAATTAGTAATAATAGCAGATTTTGTGAATTTTTTTTATTCTAAACAAAGCTCAAATAATAAATAAATAAAATCTCATATGCTTTTACAACTTAAGTTATTAGTTATTATGGTATTATAAAGCTCCATATTGTAATAATTTTGTATAACCATATATAAGAATACGATATCAATCATTCAAGTAGATTGTCATTAAATTATCATGTTTTTCCCTAGATATCATCAAATGCACTAACTGTTGAGATTGGATAGTAAGGAAGGTTTTCACCATGCATGGCATCCTAGCATGGAGGAGGACAATGAAACTTATCCAAGTTGATGGGTTAATCTTTTTCTTAAAATTGTACTTAGGAAAAAGTACATTAAATGGGTTATATTTTAATGTTGACTTAATGAGTACTTTTTATAAAGTTAAAGTGAGAAACAATTTAAGTTGCGGTCTTTTAATCTTGACCATTGATCTCATAAGGTGTATGAGCATCAATCTTGAACCTCCATCCTTTTGGAGATAGTGTTTCTCACTTGCTCATTGAGTAAAAAGGAGATCAACTTGGAGAGGGTTGCATTATGCACAAGAGAGAGGCAATTTTCTGAAGAGAGAAAGAGGAGAATTGATTGAGGGTTTGGAGAGAGAGTTTGCAAGGAGACAAAGGAGGATTCTACACTAAGATTGACACACATCTTCAACATTGCAAAGGTATTTTCCTATAGACCTGATCAGGAGGATTTGCAGAAGGGGGCCATACATTTGTTGAGGAGGTTTTGTATTTGGCTGGGCTGATTTTATTGTAAAAGATCTCTATATTTTCCAGCTCAATAATAATAAAATCCAAATCTGATGCACTGGTTTTCTCTCCGAGATTTTTTCCAGGGACGAATAGTCCAAAAATTACTTGTGTACAAGTGATGTGATTGATGTTATCTTTTACTGTTAAGTTCCTGGTTATTATTTTTTGTTGTGTAATATTTAATTGTGAAGAAAACCTGGAAGAATCAATTAACATAAAAAAAAAATTGATTTAGTGAAGAAGCAACATTACATTCAAATCTACAACACAAAAGTTCAAATCTACAACACAAAAGTTCAAATCTACAACAGATAAGTTCATATCTCCAACACAGAAGTTCAGATATGCAACACAAAAGTTCATATCTGCAGCAAATAAGTTCATATCTGCAATACAAAAGTTCATACCTACAACACAAAAGTTCAAATATGCAACATAGAAGTGTATATCTACAAAAGAAAACATAGATCAACATTAGTGGAGTTTAGATATGTAAAACAGAAGGGTATATTACAACACAGAATCATTTTCAAAAATGGCCATGACCTTGAAAATGGAGGATAGGCTTCAGGGTGCTCAAAACTTTGTCACTTGGAAGGAAAGGGTCACTATGGTTTTGGATGTCAATGATGTCCTTGACCATGTTGATGATAAAGTTGCAGCCCCCACAGATGCAGTTGCATTAGTGACATGGAAGAAGGGTGAGGCTAAAGCCAAGAGCATACTCCTTTATGGGGTAAAGGATCACATAATCCCTCACCTCACAGGGAAAAATTCCACTAAGGAGATGTGGGTTGCCTTGAATGACCTTTACCAGAGTAAAAATGAAAACATGGTGATGGTGCTTAAGGAAAGACTGAGAAGTACCAATATGGATAAAGGGGAGGGTGTGGTTCACTACCTTACTCAACTTACACGGATCAGGGATAAACTAGGCGCAGTAGGTAAGAAAATTGAAGAGTCTGAGTTGGTATGTGTGGCAGTGAATGGATTTTCAAAGTCATGGGATGTGTTTGTGTGTGGAGTTGTAGCTAGGGAGAAACTCCCTAATTGGAAGTGATTATGGGATGATTTTGTGCAGGAAGAGATCAGACTTGGTCAGTATAGCATATCTTCATCTTCACCACAGATTGTGAATGAAGAAGGATTGGCTCTTGCGAGCAAAGGCAAGGACAAGCAAAAGAAAAACAAGGGTGGAAAGAAGAACATTGATTTTTCAAAAGTCAAATGTTTCCAGTGTCACATGATGGGACACTTTGCCTCACAGTGTCTAGAGAAGAATAAGAAGAACCAACCGCAAATGGAAGCTTCAATAGTAGTTGATGAGTTTTCCAAAAGATTCGAGGAGGATTTTTGGTTCATAGCTTGTATGTCTAGCACAACAGTATCAAACATGTGGTTTGTGGACAACAGAGCATATTTTCATATGACAGGGTGCAAGGAGTTTTTCACTAGGTTGCAAGAGGGAGGCATGAATCTGGTTATAGAGCTGGAATATGATAGGCGCTACAAGGTGCAAGGGGTTGGTACAGCTTCATTTCAGAGGGAGTCGGGTAAACCACTCTAGTTTGTTGATGTACTATATGTTTCAAGGTTGAAAAAGAACCTCATCTCAGACTCTACTCTTGAGGATAAAGGGTATGAGGTCAACTTCTGTAATGGAAGGGTGTTCGTCATGCCAACAGGGTGAAGTGAGACGATGAATGAGATGATTGGGGTTCGAGAAGAGAAGGTGTGCAAGCTTCAGTTTCAGCAAGGGAGAGAATTAGTTAGTACAACCACATACATGGGAGAGTTTTGGCACAGGAGGATGACGCACATACACTTTGGTGCGTTGGGGCACTTAAGACAGGCATCCACAGGGTTTCCTAAATTCACAGCAAAGAGGCACCCGTGCAAGGGTTGTGCAATGAGAAAGTACGTCCGAAGACCATTTCCACCGAGTGAGCACAAATACAAGGGAGTATTGGACTTGATACATTATGACGTATGTGGTCCGGTGAGCGTGGAGTCAGTGAGTAGCTTCAAATACTTTGTTCTATTCATTGATGACTACTCCAAGAAAAGTTGGATATATTTCTTGAAGGATAAGGATGAATTCTTCGACAGATTTTAGGAGTTCACAGCTCTAGTTGAGAACCAAACTGGAAGGAAGATTCGGGTGTTGAGATCTGACAACGGGGGTGAGTACACCTCCAAGGAGTTTTTGGATTATAGTGTAGCAGTGGGGATCAAGAAAGAACTCATTGTTCCTTACAATCCTCAACAGAATGGAGTGGCCAAGAGAAAGAACAGGACCATAATCGGAGCAACACGGGAGATGGTACATGATCATGGTTTTCCATTTTTTTTATGGGCAGAGGCTAGTCGCAGGGTTGTTTATATTCAGAATAGGAGTCCCCACACAATTTTTGGGAATTTTACACCTGAGAATGTATTTACAGGTACCAAACTAGATGTGAGTTATCTTCACATCTAGGGCAACGTATGCTATTGTCATGTCCCTTTGGAGAAGTGGACAAAGATGGAACCCACAACAGATAAGGGGTTTCTTGTTGAATATAGTGAGGCTTCCAAATCCTACAGGATCTTTGGCCAACACTTCGGAAGATCACAGTGTGTAGGGATGTAGAGTTCGAGTAGGAGCGTGCATTGAGGAGGTCTAAAGATTTGTAGGAACAAGACTAGCAGGGACAAGATTTGAGAGTCAAGCCTGAGGAGGCACAGAATTAGAGAACTGGATCACAAATTCAAACACGGGGTACTAGTATAGGTATAGGTACCAGTGTTGAGAGGGAGATAGTTGGACAGGATCATCGGCAGTGATATGATGAGGAGGAGGAGGAGCATGATGCAGTTCCATAGGAGCAGAATATTAGGCCACGACCTAAGTGGTATAAGTCCACAATCATTGATTCCATGTTGACAGGACTTCCAGAGAGATATTTCAAATGAAGTAAACCACCGAAGAGACTTGGTTACATGGCGTTAATGACACAACTCATTTATGCAGAGCCTTCCCGATACACCCACCATTATCATCATTGATTAAACACTTATGTGTGTCTGTGTGGTCGATGAGCCACTTCAGAAGTTCTATACATGGAAAGATGGGTTTCTTCTTGCTACCATGTGTAGGTACGACCGTCGGATATTCAGAAACACCTCGTTGTCAAGCTTAGTTATGGAAAAACACTTACCTAGTAGAGATATGATTATTAAGTAATAGTGATGATCCTGGAAACAGTGTAATGAGTGAATACCATTATTCGTACATACAACATAGAGCTTGATTAGTACCACTAGTTTAGCTCTTAGTAAGCCTTTTTATGATATGTGTTCTAATTCCATATAAGCTCATAATCAGTATAGTGTAAAGTTGGATTAATCTCGATCATTATGTCAGTACTCATAGGTTTGGTATGGGTTAACTATGTATAAGCTATTATGCGAATACAAATATTCCATCTATGTTAATACTGGAGGATATAGGTGGAGAGAATATTTAGGGTCGCCACCAAGAAAGAAGGAAGCACCCGTACAGGATCACAAGGTGTGGTTGATGGAGGAAGGTCTTGCGTATTGTTTGTTGAAATGGGCTCTTCAAAATTTACATAGTGTATTTATTGATGCCATTAAATCCACATCTCAATTCCACAGGTGATCGAGTTGGTTCAGTGGAATTGAATTAGATAAATCCACATCTCAATTCCACAGGTGGTCGAGTTGGTTCAGTGGAATTGAATTAGATAGTATCTAGTAATTTTTGTTACGATGGTGTTGCTCCAAGCTTTGTGATATATATAAAAATATATATATTATAATATTTATAAAAATTTATAAAGTAAACAATGTTAATATATGAAATTGTATTAAATTGCGACTTGTAAATTTATAAAGTAAACCTTGAATGCAACGTGTCACTATGGTTGACATTTGTTATTACTGGCTACTCCAGGGGACTTGTAGATTTTACAGGATACAAGGATGGTTACCTCCACTAATTTCACTGCAGATAACATCAAAGCTTGTATCAAAGGAGAGCGAGCTCTGTATGATAATAGATGAGGTACTTTACACCTGCAGGAAAGTCTCTATTGTGAATAGATAAAGAAATAAGGATGGAAAGGAGATAAGAATGTAGACCAGACTCATCAGGGTGAAAGAAATTGTTCTCTTTCTGGATAGGATAAAGGAACTTATTACTTAATGCGCTTCCAGTCTGATAGCTTGTTGGTATTATCAATCGCCAAAGGGTAGATCCCCTGTCGGAAACTGGACTCCGATTCCATATGTTTAATCCGGGCCTGGAGTGCTTGAGGACTCCCTTATTTATAATTCTCTGGGACTGTTGGAAATTAGTCTATCAAAATTAGTGACGAACGACAAAAGGATGTTAAGTTTATTTCCAAGATTCAACAGATTTGTAGGTAAGTCTAAGGGCAGCTATGCAGAGCCCAACAACGTTATAATTAATGTTGTTGAAGGGATAACTGCGAGCAACCAACCCTTTTATATCATCTATGGCCAGAGAAATAAGTAATTATATATAGGACTGGGTGGCACCAACTTATGCCATGACCAGCACATGACAACTCGTCACTTTAAAGTCAGAGGCATGGTGCGGTTGTACCTCAAGAAAGAATGATTGAAAACAGGGGGTAATAAAATGAAGTTGATCCGATATGGACCTTTCAAAATAATTCAGTAGATGGGAGACAATGCCTTTAACGTAGCTTTATTTTCCGCTTGAGTGAGTAGGTGGATATATCCATATAAAGAAGACGATAAATGTGCAAAACGGCAGATGCACCTCCATACACAGAACCCTTCTTCAGCTGATATCGTTGTGTTTAACA
The DNA here is from genome assembly GCA_010110895.2 of Picea sitchensis. NCBI lineage: Eukaryota > Viridiplantae > Streptophyta > Pinopsida > Pinales > Pinaceae > Picea > Picea sitchensis. The sequence goes on from SNQJ01S0192623.1 coordinate 8,443, forward strand.
AATGCCTTCTATCTCAACAGCCACACAAGGAAGCGGAGGGTAGGTGTCAAGCACTTCAGCAAAGGGCATCACGTCAACTGCCTTCTATCTCAACAACCATGCAATGAAGCCTTCTATCTCAACAAACACGCAATGAAGTTCTTCTCTATCAACAGCCAACTGCACTGCCTTCCTTTTCTCTAAACAACCAAGCACTTCAACAATCTCAATAGGAAAGAAAATGATCATCTCCTCTTGTCTAAAGCGGAGACAACCGAACCCTATTACATAAGGCAACTCAAGTAGAAGAAAATCCAGCTCGAAAGAATGCATAGTAAGACTCACCTCGCTTACTGTAAAATATTTTGAAGCTCTTTAATGCTGAGAATCAGCTAGTAAAATATTTTGAAGCTATTTAATGTTGAGTCTATCCAAGGACAACAAGATTAATACATAATTATACAGAGAGGCGAATTTCATTTTTCATTCTGATCAAATTTATTAAGGATTTGACTGATTTCTACAGGTTGGTGAATGTGAAGGAACATTTGTATAGAGAACTGTAAAGAGTCTCTGGAGATGAATATGTAACTGAAGATTACCTCCCCAAACTACCATATCTGAGCATTGTTTTTCAGGAGACTCTGAGGAAGCACCCCCCTGTACCGATCCTTCCACTGTGATACATGCATGAGGATGTGGAGTTGGGAGGATTTCGCATACCCACAGGAAGCCAGGTAGGTATTAGCCCTAAGGACTTGAAGAATAAAGATGCATATGATCAGGATATCATACATTTGTTTCTGCAGCAGATTGTGATTTGGGATTTTCTTTAGGATATGGGTGTCATAACGATGAGAAAGAATGGGAGAATCCAGAAAAATGGAAGTCGGAGAGGTTTGATGATGAGTTGCAAAGTGGGAGGTGTTGGATGTGAAGAGGACTATGGCATTTAGAGCAGGGAAGAGGATAGAGCGAGCAACTACAGGTAGTATTGTATTGTAGTATTGTATTTATTCTATGATGTAGGTAGGAGGCAGGACACAGGAGGTGTCATTGGTGGAGTAATACGTGTCATTGGTTAATCACTCTCTATGCATTAGATAAAGCACAAAAGATATGCGAAAACACCTAAGCAATTAATGTTTAGAACTAATGCTAGACCTGATGTCTAGCATTAATCCATACAGGTCAAAATACTCTAAAAAATCTCTCACCTATCTAAAAAAATTCTCACCTATGTGAAAGTTATTCTAAGTATTGCCTCGATATGAGGCTAAATAAGACGTTGAATTTAAAACTTTGGACAAAAACGAAATGCAACTCTGAAAATTTATGAATTTAGCCAAAACTTTAGGTTAAAATATTGGTTTGCGTGTATGATTAATAGAAACAATAAAAAATGTTTATTATAGTCCCTACAGCCGGAAGGGAAGGGACTAAAAATAAAGAGGTATAGTGAAGAGTGTTTAGAATTTAAAGAGGGATGTTCAAATTACTTAACCAAGCATACAAAATAAAATATTATTGAATTCAAATTTTAATTTAATTTTGAATTTGATGAAGCTAAAAAGACCTTAACAGTAAAAATTCCCAAGGGTAAAATAAGAAAAAAGAAAGGGAAGACCACATCCTTCATTATAGAGACACAATTCATTGATGCAATCAAATAATGACACCATTAGTATTCATGAGGGTAAAGTAAATGAATGACACTAGAAAATATGGTTCTAAAAAATAAAATTTGAATAATTACACAAACAACTAAAGGAATATTAGGAATGGATGTGCTTTATTCATTGAACAATTATGATGGAATCTTGTTCCCTGATAATTCTATAACAAAAAAATTATTTTAGCATAGATTTGTGAACTTAAAAGAGAAAATTTGAAAGTGTTGGAGGATAGGGAAAATATTAATTATGCATGGGCCAAGAGACACTCATTGTAGATGTGAAGAAATACTTGGAAGAGGGAATGACTAAAGATGAACCTTTCTACAACATGAGATTTAATACATCATCTACTAGTGAGAAGTCACATGTTGGCCACCAATTCTTAAGGAATATAACATAAGGGATGTTAATGTGTCATGGTTCATCATTCGTAATAATTTGGTAGACTAAAGAAGGCCTTGATTGAATTAGTGTAGCAAAAGAATAAGATGTGTGATGATCCCACCTAGGATGATCCCACCTTTGATTTAACCCAACTCGTCTACCCTATACCATTTTAGAATAACCAACTTGTGGTCCATGAGGTTTTCAAGGAAAGGATTAACTAGTTAACATGCGACTTGTCAAAAAGTTTGACAATAGGGCTTCTATTTGCATGATAGTTATTAAGGAATGATTTCCCTTTTTGTGAAGAATGACAAATTGAATAACATTTTAAGGGATCTACACTAAAATGCACAATAGCTTGATGAAATGGTAGTGAATATTCATGGGCAATGTTCTAATATTGTGGGATTTTCCCATATTAAGATCTAGAAGTTTATGGAAGTTGTAGTTATCCAACAACAAACAAGAAATCAATAGGAACCCAATAATTTGCAAATTTCTTGTTAGAGATATCATGTTCATTCTTAACAAAGTATTTTTAGGAGAATGTACAAAAGGAAGAAAATGAGCTATGTTAATCATCTTTCAAGGTCTGCACTTCTTGCCTTTTACTCAATGCATTATGAGTYTGTTGTGTTCAGTSTRTTCAAATCAGGAATAAGGAGATTGAAGATTAACCCMTATGGATTAAAAATCTTGAGGAGCAATAGTCTTATATTTTAGAATTGTCGGTGGTAGTGAAAACTTTATTGCTCTTCCATTTTGAAGAGGAAGCTAKATTGTATTTGTGTTAGATGTGMAAAGATACTGAAGTATTAATGATAATTTAATTCCTAYAAAATTTATCGATTTCTTATCTTTATGATCACATGCCCTGCTKGGGAATTTKGTTTATATGTCTCCCTTATTGTTCTCTTTTTCTCATATTTATATTGGTATAACCCCAAGGTGGGCAYAGATGGGGTTAAATGTATATGATATGACCCCAAGGTGGGAATATATGGGGTTAAATGTACATGTAAGGTGAAAATGTATATGTATTAGGGTCTTCCTAATAACAAAGGRGCCACATGTGCAATGTGTGAATACATATATATATATATATAGATCATGTAGWCATTMTTGAAGACATGTGATTTGGATGTATGAATGTATTTAGTTATTYGGAGGAAATTCTCRTGTTCTTTAAGGATTTATTGTGTAACTCATCTCTCTTATCTATTTTGGAGTTGTGTTTCACGCTCACATTGGTGTACATGGTGTGTACTACTGGTTTCTTAAGATAACATAAGAAATCAGAAGTGCACACCATGTACACCAATGTGAGCGTGGAGTACAACTCCAAAATACATAAGAGATATGTGTTACACAATAACTCCTTAAAGAATAGAAAAACCTCCTCCAAATACCCAAATACATTCATACATCCAAATTGTACGTCCTCAATAATGACTACATGGTCTCTCTATATATACATATTCACACATTGCACGTGACCGCTTTATTATTATACCAACCATATTGCATATGCATTTACATGTTACATGTACATTTAACCCCATATATGCTTCACCTTGGGGTCATATCATATATATTTAACCCCATATATGCCCCCCTTTGGGTCATACCATATATGGTGGTTGATTTCATGGTAAATGATTTGGATCTCTAGATGTGTCACTATGTGTAATGTCAATTGCTCCTCTCATTTTCCATTGGTGAAATATTTTAAATATTTTTCAATATTTGAATGTTCATTTGTGAATTTCATTTCATCCATGTTAATACATTAAATGTTAGCATAGTTCTAATGTTTCATAATGGAATGTCATTCCTATATTTCAATTTATCACACAACTCATAAGAGCATTTAATTGTCTTGGAATGAGATTACAAGGGAGATCCACCCTTTGATAATAATAAAAAAAGGATGAATCCACTCGGCTTTCCTAAATCTCTCATTATTTTTAGTTCATAATGAAGGAGGAAGTTATAACATTTCATTAATGAAAAAAACATTGTCAATGCATAGTTAGTAAACTAACAATTTGTTGTGTTAGTGCTAGAAGTTTACTCTTGACTACTAAAGAGTCAAGCCTAGCACACTTTGATTTAATTGGGTTTTAAGAAAATGAGAGTGGTAGGATCAGCGTGAAGGCAATGAGATGATTGCAAATTAGCAGTTGGCCATTGGGCATGGAGTCCATTAAAAACAAATAACCATGTCTTAACATTCTATGGGCGGCAGCTCAAGCTAACAAAACTTAGATCAGCTCCAAGGCTATAGAGAAATGGAATGAGGAAATGAAGAAAACAAAATTGCAAGTTAATAAAAAACCACCCTGATCCTTGATACACTTACACGGAAGAATACTCAACATTAAGAAACCCTTTCTAACTCTGAATATAAGTCTCAAATGTGGTTGGTGGTGAACACTACAGTATATCCTATACTACAGTCTTCTCAGCACCAAATTGCATACATATCCTATAGCAACAAAACACATTTAAGAAGATGAAAAAGAAAAAAAGATGAACTGAGGACAGGGAAAAACAAATTGATCGTAAACTTTGTTATCAGTTGAAATCTTTACATAAGTCTGCACAAGGTTTTCAAAATATTACATAGACTGTTCACCCTCTGCGGCTCTCTCTCAGACCCTTGGACTGAATCCCCCCTCTCAACTTACAAAATAATTCCTTTTATAATCCAACAATCCCCTCTTTGTTCCTACTCTTAATGGGAATAAAATTAAATAATGATTATAACAAATCAAACTAAAGCAAAAATCTCGAATTGATGGAGTTTCGAGTTCATTGTTAGTTGGTCTTTGGCCTGGAAAAGCTCGATCTGATTAAATAAAAATAAAATTAAGTTTAAATAAATATGATATAGGCTTCTATAGATCTCAAATGATGCAACTGGAAACAAATCCTCTTGGATTTAGGATGATTCCCTGCTTAAAATATGGAATTTATGTTGCCACTTATTCACAAAATCAGGAACAAATTTGACTTTGTTGATCATGCTCCTAGAAAATTGGAATGATTTGCCAAATGTTTATTTGTATTTCTTTGACTAACTAGAGCTGCCTAAAGATGTGGATCTGATTGCCATCTTCTGCCATTTGTCTTTCAACAAATCTTCTAAAGCATCTGGAGATAGTCTCTGCCCAAAATGTGCAAACCTGCTATCTTAAAATCTAGAAAGTTAATTTTCTATTTGATGATATTCTGCTTTAAGATCTTCGAATCGAAACAAACACCAAAATAGTCCTCACTACACAACTGAAAGTCAGGGACCCAAAAATGTAATAGGATTAATGTAGCCAGATCAATGTTAAAATGCATAATAATTCAATGAAAACAACTCCAAATGGAAATATGTCTTCAATGTGTATTAAGAAAACTAGTTGTGTGTACCATGCTTGCTCTAGAACTAATGTCTTGTTTTTGAATGAATTCCTTCATCATTTGAGCATATAGAAACCACTTTGTCTGCCCTTTAATGAAAACACCTATATACTTGGTTGCAATACCCGGAATACAATAAACGCATGAATGGTATAAAGCTTCTTGAATACCAAAACCTTTCTTGATTGGATGGCTTCAATAATGTGATTCTATTGAAAATAATAAAGTCATATTTAAACATGAGGGCAAGAAACTAGAAGGTGAAATTTTCCCTTTAAACAGAAAAGCTAGCTTCACTTCAAGAGAAAGAAGGGAATTCTGGGGTTGATGAAGTATGACTTTCAGAGGGGAATTTAAAACTTTTTCTAGGTTATTTTCTTCCATTGCTTGGTTCCTCTTATAAACAGTGTTCCTATACCATGAAGTGCTAGCCTACTAGACTTGCTTAGATTGTTGCAATGACATAACTCTACGCATTTCCACCAATTGACTGTAAATCGTTGAATACACGTAAATTTTCCCTTAAACATTTGGAAATTATCACTTTGAAGGAGCTAAAGATAAGTTGGAAATTGATGAATGGAAACACAATCACAACATATGCTTGGATGAATGCATTCAACACCTGCAAATATTGACAGTTGGTGCCTTGATCCTCTCTCCAGGTCTGGCCCAAAATACCTGTATATTTTCTTGGTGGAAAAACTCGTCTTTTGGGGATGACATTTGGCATGTATCAAATAGTTGGGTCCTTTGCGCTCGTGATTCTCACCAGGCTGACCATTCTCAGAGCCCTTGTCATTTGGTCTCAAGTCTTTAGCGTTTCGAGTTCAGACTTGGGTTGTCTCCTTTTTAGTGCCTTTGTGTGAGCACTGCCTTGATATTTGGCATTCATTGAGTGTTTTTTTCTTTGCGAGCTCTCCTCCACGGCCTTGGAACTTTGTACTTTTTGTAAGTGTTTTCGATGCTTTGGTTTGGCCTCGATCAGTCTTGGAGGTTGGGCTCAATAGGCCCAAAACATTTTAAATAAAAATAATTAAACTCCCCTTGGTTGCTTCTCTTGTGACTTGGCAGTTGTTGCATTATGATATAAGCTCAACCTTGGGCTTTGATCTGCTAAATATGGCATTTGATAGCCAAGTGGGGCCCTATAATAGAAACCCCAAACCCTTTTAACATAAGCAGAATTACTACAGTAATCTTTAAAAAAACTTGCTACCAAAACTTCCTGTAGCACCCTTAAGGCCAAAATTTGACATTGCAAATATTGATACTAACATTGGCTTCATGGGGGATGGCATGCTCCCTGTGAGCTGACAAGAATAAGCACGCATGTGCTTGATACTCATAACATCCCTGCAATTTATTCAAATTGAAAACTGAAACAACTTGAAGACATTAGTGTCTCCATTGGGCTATGGACTCTTATGGTTGTTATTCTGCTACAAATCACACCAAACTGAAAACAAATACTCGAAAATACGAGCTTATTTATATACATTCCTACTTCTAGCAAATTGTATTGCTTGCTCAAGTGATATGGTAAAGCCAATACAACCATTTATGTAACTGGATCACAAACTGAAATCTACTTCCATCCATGAGCGCATATATAACTAAATAAACTGAAGAGTAGAAAAAATGAAATAACAACCCATTCTTAAAGTTATAAACATATGTATTTATGAAGTGAAAGAGATAAGAATGATGACTCAAATACAACTCCATATATCTTGCTACGGGATCAACAAAATCATATGTGAGTACCTCTCTTTGTTTTTCAAAAGAAACAGGTTGCAAGTTGATATCATTGTTCAAAAACTATATCTGATATTACTGCAGATTTAAGTTCAAACATGAAGGATGCATGCTTGTTGATCCCTAGTGATAGTTGTTCAATGGTTGGTGATGAATAGGAGATTAATTTCCCCTGTATTTCCCCAATATTCTCCTTATCCAGAAAAACACAAGGCTGATGCAATATCTTTCCATTGTCTTTCAAAATTTCAAGTGCAATTTGATAAGAAGAAAACCAATTTTCGTGATTTATAATTGGAGCAGACATATCTTCAGATTCATAGCAATCAGAAAAATTTACAGTAGAAATATGATTATTTGCTTCTATTTTAATTTCCTGGGAAAGCACATGACTTTCAAAACCATGAGAAACCTGTTGAGGATCACGAGGAACAATTTCTTCCTTATCCATTTCTGTATTACAAACATCCTAAACTTCAAACCCCATACAACATTCCTCAAAACGAAGGTCAACAGAGTATCTTTGTTTAAATGCATCATGAAAATCCTTCAGAGAATGAATACTAGCAGCAGAAAGGGATTGACACCATTCACAAGCATGTTCTTCCAGAGAGAATATAGACATCTTCGTGAAAAAAATCATGTTCAAGCATACATTTATGAAAATTTAAGTGCTCACCAGGATGATCATGCTTTCTTCCTCTGAATCTGAGAAGATAGTCATCCCATTCAGCTATAGTAGGCATTGGTTGTGGGAAACCAGTTATGTTTGAGAAATCACAAAATGCATACCTTTGTGCAAGAATAACATCCATTTCAAATAGTCCCCAAGGTATAGGACATTTGGTGACGGAGTGTGATGTTTAGGTGCTCTGTGATGTTAAAGTCATCGGTTTGAAACCTACGGGGACAAAAAATCCATCCATCTTAAGGGTTGGTGTGGCTCAGGCTGAGTGCGATCCCCGGGTGATTTTGATGGCTTAGATGCCCCTAAGTCACAGTTTCTTAGCCACAGGTTAGTCCCACATGTCACGAACAAACTAACAAACAAAAAAAAAAAACATCCATTTCAAACAAGTGAAGTCGCCAACATATTCATCTATCATGGAGTGGAGTCGCTAGGTGAATGATATGCAATCTAATATATGTTCACTTCTTGTTCATTATCAAGAAGAGATTATGATTGATGTCATTATCCAAGGGAATATTACTACATTATGTCCCCGATAATGGTGCCAAAAGATGTTAGCACTAGAAGTTGACTCTTGACTGTTAAAGAGTCAATCCTAGCACACCTTGATTTAATTGGGTTTTAGGAAAACTTAGAGAGTGGTAGGATCAACGTGAAGGCAGTGAGATGACTGCAAATCAGCAGTTGGCCATTGGGCATGGATTCCATTAAAAACAAATAGCCATATCTTAACATTCTATGGGCAGCTGGTCAAGTTAACAAAACTTAGATCAGCTCCAAGGCTATAGAGAAATGGAATGAGGAAATGAAGAAAAAAAAACTGCAAGTTAATCAAAAACCACGATGATCCTTGATACACTTATAGGGAAGAATACTCAACATTCATAAACCTTTCTGACTGTGAATATAAGTCTCAAATGTGGTCGGTGGTGAACACTACAGTATATCATATACTAAAGTCATCTCAGCACTGAATTACATATATATCGTATAGAAACAAAACACATTTAAGCAGATGAAAAAGAAAAAAATGATGAACTGAGGACGGGGAAAAACAAACTCATCATAAACTTTGTTATTGGTTGAAATCTTTACATAGAAGTCTACACAAGGTTTTCAAAATATTACATAGATTGTTCACCCTCTACATCTCTCTCTCGGTCCCTTGGATTGAATCCCCCCTCTCAACTTACAAAATGATTCCTTTTATAATCCAACAATCCCCTCTTTGTTCCTACTGTTAATGGGAATTAAATTAAATCATGATTATAACAAATCAAATTGAAGAAAAAATCTCGAATTGTTGGAGTTTGGAGTTCATTGTTAGCTAGTCTTTGGCCTCGAAAAGCTCGATCTGATTAACTAAAAATAAAATTAAGTTTCAATAACTATGAAATAGGTTGCCAGAGATCTCGAATGATGAAACTGGAAACAAATCCTCTTGGATTTAGCATGATTCCTTGCTTAAAATATGGAATTTTTGTTGCCACCTATCCACAAACTCATGAACAAATTTGACTTTGTTGATCATGCTCGTAGAAAAT
>SNQJ01S0192624.1:0-17846 GCA_010110895.2 Picea sitchensis
TCACCCAAAACTAGTCTCTTTCGTTCCAAGTAATCCTCGTACAAAACTTTCACCATCTCCGACATAGAAAGGAAAGTTTTCCAGAACTCTTTATCATCCTGAGAAAGCCCTTCTTCTGATGCCATCTTCTTGATGTGAGAAGCTCTCTTTCTCAATCCAATTAGTGGATTCTCTGCAACAAGCTCGCCTTCACCACATTGTAGCTTTTCCCTGGTTAACATGTAAAACTCAAATCCAAACGTCAACTAGCTTTGATACCACTTGATCACTGTCCAAGACTGAACTGGAAGAACATGACCAGATTAGTCTTGTAGCCTAATGACACTGTTGCGATGTACTTTTGAGTTTTGAATAGAAATAAAGAAGCCTCCCCCACTAAGACAAAGGCCCGGAGACGTAGGCAATTTTGTGCCGAACTCCGTTATCACTTCTCTTGTTATGGTTTGTTGTTCTTATTGCTTTAGTTCAGATATGTATTATGTATTATGGCTGTGATATATTCTCTCATCTTCATCCTCTTTCATTCATCTTCATAAATGGTTAATTAACACATGAAATTAATAACTCAACCACAGTCATTAAAAGATCTTTCCGGATCAAGTCCTTCAACATAAATCTGCTCTAACTGTCCTCCATGGGCTCAAACAGGCCTAGATTTTATAGATCTGAAGTTGGTTATCATTCCCCAACTTCCTCCCAAAATCTGGGCTAAAAAAGAGTCCAAAATCTCCTAAAAATGACCAAAATCCGTTAAATATGCTGATAAAATCACTGAAAAAATCATTTTCAAATGTAAAAAACCCATTTTTTTGGCAAATATCAGGCTAATCCCCCTAATCTGGGTGCTAGATCCTGGATCTAGGCGCATGTGCATGTGATCTGGGCCTTAAAAAGGGTGCACTAAGTGGGCTAAGCTCCTTTTGGAGTGCAGCCCCCTGGTCTCATGGGATTTTCCCAAGATCCTTGGGCTGAGCTTATCCTTTGGGTGCGCCCATGAGGAGAATGCCCTTCTTTGCTAGGTTGTGTTCATGTCTAAGAGTTAAACCATGGGCTGGGGCTTAGCCCCAACCCCCCTTTTTTCCCCTTTTCACTTTATTACACTTTATTTAAAATAAAGTGAGCTTGGTATTACAAGTACCACCAAGGGCGCATTGGTAAGGGAGTTTGGCTAAGTCTTGGGCTGACCCAAGAGGTCATGGGATCAAATCCCATGAGCTCCATAACATGTTTTCCACCAACCATTAACCAATACCATGGTGCCACATGGCAGTCCATGACTGGGCCATGTGGCACCCAACCATTTGCCAAACAAATGCCACTTGTCAGCTATTGGTTGGATCCTTGTCACTGACCAGTCACCTTCTGTTGGATTGCCACTTGTCACCACTTGTCTCTACCATGTCAACACTTCTGATGTCATGTTGATGTCATCATTTGACTGGACCTGTTGACTTTTTCCCTGTTTGGGAAAATAGACAGAGTACGATAACTCTCGCATACAACATCCATTTGAGAAAGTAAATATATGGCCAGAATCGGGAGAACGAGACAGACGCAATGGCGTTAGTTTTGTTGAATTCTGAGAAATTTCATTTTTGAGCCTTTTTGAGCCCTGTCAGGCTCCTGGATCCGATTCTGGATCACACCTAGTCACTCGACCATTAGTTATGGGTTTATTCATGATAAATCTAATGGCGGAATGATATGTATGTACAAATACTTCATAACCTGTAATGTAATGATGAAACTTATTGATAACATGAACTGTTGCCAAGAATTCCTTCTCGGTAATTGTGTAGTTTAGGTCGACAGGGGACAATTTCTTGCTCAAAAAATAATTGGCATAGGACTGTTGGTCCTCTTTCTACCCTAGTACCCCTCCTATTGCAGTGTCAGAGGAATCAATAGATATGTAAAATGGGAGAGTCCAATTGGGCCCTCTAAGAACTGGTGCCACTAACAATTTAGCTTTTAGGGTTTCAAAGGCAGTTTGACACTTCTCAGTGCAAGAAAAATCAACATCTTTTATTAAAAATCCAAACATAGGTGCAACAATCTTTGTAAAATTTTCAATAAACCGCCGGTAGTATCCGTCATGTCCAAGAAAGCTTCTCACGTCTTTCTGAGTTTTAGTGGGTGGAATTCTGATGATGACCTTAATATTTGTAGGATCAACTTTTATCCCTTCAGATGAAACATGATGTCCTAGAACTACTCCTTCAGTTAACAACATTTTACATTTTTCATGACTTAGAGATAGGTTCATTTCTTGGCATCTGATAAGGAATTTTTCTAAGTTATCTAAGGCTTCTTGGTAAGTGTTTCCATAAACTGTGAAGTCATCCATGTAGACCTCCACACAATCATGAATAAGATCAACAAATATCCCTAGTATTTCTCGTGGAAATGTGGTAGGAGAATTACACAATCCCAAATGGTAAGATCCTATAGGCATAGGTTTCCCAAGGATAGGTAAAGGCGGTCTTGTCCTGGTCCTTGGGCACTATGAGAATTTGATTGTACCCATTGTACCCATCTAAAAAGGAGAAATACTTCTTTCCAGACAAGGTATCCAAAAATTGGTCAATGAAAGGAAGAGGAAAATAATCCTTCAGAGTGGCCTTGTTAAGATCCAAATCAACATAGATTCTCCATTTCCCGGTCACCTTATTTGGAACCACTACAAGCGGGGATACCCACTTACTATTGGAGATGGGATAAATAAATCTAACATTTAATAAATTTTGGATCTCCTCCTTTACTATATCTTTGAGTTTTGGGTTCATCCTTATTTGGGGTTGCCTAACAGGTGTTACTTCCCCCTGGGTATATATGTGATGGATGCATGTGTCAGGGTGTATACCCTTCATGTCAGTGTATTCCCAAGCGAATTCTCTTGATTGTTCTTTAAGAATACTTACTAACTGTTTTTGTTGGTCTGCATGTAGCCCAAAGTTTATATGTAAAAATTTCCCTAGACTAATCTCGTAGGGCATAGTATAAGATGTGGTAGACTTGTCTATCTCAAAGATAAAAGATGTCGAAGACAAAATGGATGGGTCCAATTTTGCCTGAAATTATTCCCCAAACATGTAATCAAATTAGGGAAAAGATTGTGAAAAATTGTTAGGATATTTAGACACTTAGGAGTTAATTAAGATCTACTTGGTCTAATGTGTTGTTAGGTAAAAGTGTGTTTCTTAGTGTGTTTCTTTAGTATGCATTAGTATGCATTTGTAGTTAGTAAATTTGACGGTCATGATATGTTCTCGACATAGAGTGATCTAACGGTTCATACTATCCTCTATCTTAACGACCATTGATCTGTGGCTTAACACCTAATTGGTCCATGATCTCTATTTAAATATCATGGAGGGTCATTTGTTGATGATCGATTGTGAGAAAATCTCTTGTAAAATCTCTCTGTAATTGTTTTCTTTGCATTAATAAACTGCTCCAAGTGGTCACATTGGCTGAGGCCGTGGATGTTTCCCCATAGGGGTTTTACCACGTGAAAACATCGATGTGTTGATATTTGATCTAGTTATGTGAGTGGTTACTGAAGGTGTTCATTCTTTGTTGGAATACCTGTGTTGTCGAACAAAAATCAACACATGTGATACAAGAAATGAATTGGTTTAACACATTTTTCGTTGTGTGCTCTTGAAGTGCCCCAGTCCTCATTCTTGTATGGACATTCAAGCCACCATATATTTTTCATGATAGGTTGGGATGGAGGGTATATGGTGAGCTTTTGGATAGAGAGTCCATTTGAAATGATCATTTCTCCCTCTCTACAACCAATAAATGCATTAGCTATGGCTAACCAAGGTCTTCCAAAAATAATGGGATGGCCTTTGGTAGGATCCTTTGAGTGGATGACTAGAAAGTTTACTGGGTACTCCCATGAAGCTAAAGTAACTATGATATCATCCAAAATTCCTTCAGGTATAACCCTAGTCTTATCTGCTAATTCCAAAATGGTTAAGGTAGGTCTAAGAAGAGGTATTAACTGTAGTTCCTCCAATGTAGTAGCGTTCATAACATTGATGGTTTCCCCTAGGTCTATGAGAGTGTTTCCAATGGAGACCTCATTAATGGTTATGGTCACTACGGGGTTTCCTGGGTTTCCATATTTTTATAGCTTTAGTTGCTCTGATATGTATTCAAAAAGTTCTCCTATCAAATGTACTGTAGGAGGATCCTTCTGCTTCCTACCTAGCTTCTTAATACACAATTCTTTGACTAGATTACTGTAGATTGGAATGTCCTTAATATCTTGATGTAAGGGAATATTGACACAAATATTCTTCAATTCATTTAAGATGTCAAATTCTGGTCGGGTGGTAGGTTTCTCAATTACTAATCTTTCTGGATAAGGAGGGGCCTTCGTAATTTGTGAAGGTTCATTTTGGGGAAGCTTGGGTTCTTGGTCCTTAGGAATAATAACATCTTCCCACATAGTTTCATTCGTGGGTTGTTTGGGCGTTTCGTCTTGTTCTTCTTTCTGGATGACTACTGAAGGTCTCTACCTATCCAAAAAATTTCCCTGCCTCAGTTGAATCTCCTATAGTGGAACATGAGTAATAACATATGTTGGGAAGGCATGCATCTCAACATTATGAAGGGGTTAAGTAGGTTTGTTATTGGGATTGGGCACCAGTTGTGCCGGTAATAATGTTGGTCTTGGGGAGCTTGCATTCTGATATTGTAGCGGTTGTTGTTGTCGAATAAGAGGTAAAGGTGGTGGAACAAAACTTGGAAGAAGTTGCGGAGTGTTCGATGGAAACTGAGGATAAGGATGGTTGGACATAGGGATAGGTGGAGTTTGAGGGTTCCCTTGGTTATTCCCTCCTCTCCATCCTTGAAGCCAAGGATGTTGGTACTGTGTAGACTAGTTTTGCCAACTTGGTGAGTTCCACTTTTGCTGTTGATAATAGGGTGGAACTTGAGATTGTGGATTTGGGTATGTGGGTTGGTTCCTAGGCTGCCATGGCCTCTTAGGTGAATAATAGGATTCCCCAGTATCCCCACTCCTATATATGGCTAACAAACTAGGCAATGATGGACATTTCATAGTTGAATGGTCTTATGTGCAGAATCCACTAATTGAAATGTTATCTAATGGGAATTCTTTTGAGGAATGCTTCGTTCTGCATCTTGGGAAATATATGCTCATTGTTGCACTTTCCTCCTCATGTTTATTTTTTATTTTTAGGGTGTCCAATTGGGAACCTATTGTTCTTAAGATATTTCTCTTGAATTTCTCTAAACCGTTCCCTATCTTTTCTCTTTTAATACCACCTAAACTAATTGGTTTTAAGCTTCTATTATAAGGGCCACAAACATTCTTTCATGTTTTAGCTCTACTCCTCGAGTAATTCTTACACATTTCACAGATTTTGGAAAATGGTTTATGGGAGATGTCACCTGATGCCATCATGTTAAGTATCTCTAGGTATTCCTCTAAAATTACCTTAAGGAAAATATCCCTAATAGCATCATCTGTAAGGTCATGATATTTTGATTTCTGGGAGATATAACCAAACCATTCCATATAATCCTCGAGGGTATCGTCTTCTAACTGTTGGATTTTGAAAATATCATTACAAGACTCCTTGGTATTGCAATAGTCTTGTTAATTGTTAATAAATATATCTTTCATGGCTTCCCAAGGCCTAATACCGGATTCTCCCAACCCCATGAACCATCTTAGTGCAGATTCCTTGAGGGTGGCAGGAAAGAGTTTTAGTTTATTGGCATCTTGTAATTAGTTGTATATCCTACACAAGATGTCGAATTCAAATAGGAAGGTATATGGATATTCATTTCTTTTACCGTAAAAGGTGGGCAGTGCTGAGAGGGGAATATTTTTCATATTGACATTTGGGGTGGTGTCCGAAATTGGAAACCCGAAGGTAGTTTCGGTTTGGTTTCCAGCTTCTTCTTCTTCCCCGTCTCTTACATTGTTGTGATCCTCCCTTTCATACATACTGGTTTGGTTTCCAAAAAGAGAGTACTTAAGTGGTTTTATTCTTGAAGAGAATAAGGTACCCCTCTGATGGGAAGGTCTTCCTATTTTTTGGGTGTCTGGGACTCTACTCGAGTCGATTGAGGTTATCGGTTGCAAAGTTTATGTGTCAATTTGAGAGAAAATTATGTTAGTTGAACTACCAAACAAGGTATTCACCTATTTAGGGTCTATGATATCTTCAAAGTTAGGATCTCCTGATGGTGGTAAGAAAACAAAGGTTGTATTGTTTGGTTGTGCGGAAGACTCGAGTGTTCTTGCCTCCTATCCCAATATTACTGATACTTCAATTTTTTGTTCGATAATGCTCCATGTGTTAGTCTCTTCGGAGATTACTTTATCTCTTTGGGTTGATCTAGCTCATGTTTTTCAGTATTAGTCTGCAGAATTTATGAGTGGAATGTTCCTTCCCCCAAAAAGGTCAGAAGAAACCTTGTTTGAAAGATCTAATTTAGATTTAATGTATTTACCTTTTGGGTCTCTAGGTTTGTTCATGAAAGAAAACAAAAAGAAAAAGAAAAACTACCATTGGGTTTGGGGGAACCTGCTATAGCAGATGCATAGGTTCTTACCTCTCGTCTTAAAGTTCCCCGACCACCAAACTAATGCTAAGTTCTAGAAATGATTTAATTCCTACCTTGAGACAACTCCCTGGCAATGGTGCCAAAAATGATGGGTGTTCTATATGCACTAAAAAACACTTAAAAACCCTCAATTAAGTTGTCAACCCAGGGTAAGTAAACTTAGATTTGTAGCACTATATGTGCCAAGGAAGAAAGGCTAGAGGTAGTATAGTCTAACTAAGGAAATGGGCTATCTGAGAACTAATCTATTCAAGCCAAGACTATTAATGATCAAACCTTACTAAGAAACTTAAACTATTTACCCTAAGTAACTTTTGAACAAAGGATTGATGGATAGTCCTAACAAAGCAAACGATAACCCTACTTAAAGCAAACTAACTTAATCATGACAATAAGCAAAATAAAATTATCTACCTAATAATCAATAACAACAACAAACTACTTTAATTAGCCTACTCAAATTCAATGAGCAACTATCCTATTAAAGTAAATAAATAGACAAGCAACTACCCTATCAAAGCAAGTAAATAAGAAAGCAACTACTAACTAACCTATGATAACTTCTACAACAAATAAACTAATCAATATTACTCAATAAGAAACTAATCGAACTAATAAGAAAGTGAACTCTATTCTTAAATTAAACTTCATAATTACTTCTAATTTATGAAAGGAAATCTTAATCTACTAAATTCAAAGCATCAACAACTACTCTTTATTCTATGATAAGAAAACTATTCTTTGATCTACCAAATCAAGGAGAGTATCTAATATACAAAAGAAAGGAAACTATCTTCTAATCTATGAAAGCAAGAAAACTCAAATATAGTGTTGATGGTTATGTCTTTGGTGTCTTATGATATCATGACGTCACTTAACAATTAACGATAACTCAAGAGGGATAAACTCAATATTGACTTCGATAGCAAAGTGAAAAGTATGAATTAGACAATCTAATGAGAACTTAGACATTATAGAAGCAACATCAACTACCCTACATATCCATGTGATTATTCAATCATGCATTAATCATCAACAATATAAAAACACTATTCTATGAAATTCAATTGCATTTTATGCTAATTAAACAAATTCATACTACTTAGATTCATAATTGAAAACTAAACTCAATAATCAACTTTGAATTAGAATTGCAACCTAGATCTAGAAAAGGAAATTGCATAAAGTAAACTAAATTAATCATATTTTAACATTTCAAATTGCAAAAGAGGAAATACTCATAAAACATAAATTAAATCCTATTTCAACATATCACACAAAATTAAATAAGAAAACTAACTAACAAGTAAATGAGAAAAACTAAACAACAGTTAGATAAGAAAACTGAAAATGAAAGCTAAAACTAACAACTATCCATCCACCAAAACTTGCCAAAGAAAACATGAACTAGAAACTTTGTTTTAACTTTGTTTTGAAACTCTATTTCAGCATAAAGAAAATCTAGCTATCATCTAATTATACACAGGGTTAGTAGCTAAGAACTTGCAAGTTCATTTCCTATTAGCTAAAATATCATTTCATATTAACACTAGCCTCCATAATAACTTGCAAAACTGAACTAAAGTAATTAAAATATGAACAACAATTTATACAGTAAATAAACAGAATAAAAACTTATGTACATGAAATAAAAAAAATGATGATTACACTACTCAAATTCACAAAAAAAATAACTAAATATGCACCCAGACTATTGGTGGTCCCCCCAGCAGGTCATGGCTACTCTTCAAGGACAAATCACGATCTCAGTTAACACAATTGCAACATTTAAAATAAAAAACGCAGTTTTACAAAGTTTTAGCAAAATATGTCTGGAATTGGAAAAACAAAGCTTAATTATTCTTCTGAACTCGTGCCTAACTATTTGTCTGACCACTGAGGTGGTATTTAGATTTACAAGCTGAGAGGTCGACCACTGGAAGGGTCGACCTCCTCTAAAAACAACAAATTGCATTCAATGTGTCTTAACCGCTGGTGGCTTCTAGAAACAAGGTGAGCCAATAATTGCCCAGCATAACAACCCAAATCGCGTTGTCAAAATCTCAATAGCTGGAGGCCACGAGAAAAAGAAAAACCCATGTCTATTATTCTCCCATCGCTGGTCGCCGATATGATAACCACCAAATCACCCATGGTTTTAGTGCAGGACGGAGTGTTGGATGGAGTACCAGATTGAGTGTTAGATGGAGTATCAGACGGAGTGCCAGATGTAAAAACGAGCTGCGATTTTTCCCTGTGACACACAAAATGCGAATTGGTTTCCTGGAATCATTAAAACATGTTGAATTATACTCAAAACCATCGTAAAACATAAATCATACATACCTTGTATGAATCCCGACGATTTAACACAAAAACTCTTCAAAACGAGAAAATGCATATACACATTTGGCCAAAAAGGATCTAATTATCGTCATTAAATTAACCATGTCATGGGCCCAATAGTAGGTGCATCCAAACAAAAATTACAATCTCAGTTGGGATGTTTCATTTCATACACTACGATGTGTCACTTTCAACACATGCCATGTCATCATTTCATACATGACACATCAACATTTTGTACATGCCACAGAAGCATTATGTACATACCATGTAAACTCTCGTACCATTCCATGTCAATATATGGTGGGATCCATTCAAACTAAATCAAAGGCTACCACATGGAATTTCTATCTTAGCTTGTGGGGATTATCACCAAACATTTTGAAAATGATTTCATAAATTGTCGTAACTTTGTCAGGAGACATCATTTTTTTGTGCAGTTTTTTGCATACTATTTATTTATGATTTCTATACATAGTGACATATTTAGATTCAGTGATTTTTTTTTTTTTATGATGGTGGTTTTCATTTGTTCCCAAAAACCCAAGGCTAGACCTTTCTTTTTTAACTTAAAATGGTTGTAACTTGCTTATATGACCACCATTTTGAGTGAATGTTTTTCAAAATGCATAAAATTCCATACTCTAGCTAATGGTAATATAATTTAATGTTTATTTGGACATATTATTATGGATAATGGTAATTTCCACATACCTCTCCTTTATTTAACTACGACAATAGTCTATTTGAGACAATTTCTTGATAGCATAGATTTAGTGCTTTTCTTGGCACTATGTATTTGTAATGGGAAGACCATTTTACATTGCATGTGGTTCAAATTTGAGCACTTGTTGAACTTGATGATCATTGTGAGATAATGTTCGAGTTCTTGATTGAAGCACTCGAATTGATCACCAACATTTTCAACATGTTGGATCACATTCAACTTTGTCTCGTGTTATTATTCATGTCTTCTTAGAGATATTGGTATTTGACACATTATGGACTTTCCATGACAATTCATGCCTTTCCTCTTGGAGGTTCTTTCCTACAGTGAGATTTCTATTTGTTTCCCTATTCCTAAGTAATGTGTGTGAGGATTTTGGAGACACATTGGTTTTATAGATCGTTACTCTATCTTGAGTTTCTTACCACTTCATCATGAACATATTGATGTTTTCATTATCGATCATTCTACGTTGGTTATGGATGGTTGTAGGTTTCTTATCCTTGCAACTTATTGAGTATTTGGTTGCCACTTATTGATGGTTTTGTACTTTGTTCCACTCAGTATCTTATCATTGACAACAAATAATTGATGCTATATTTTCCACTTATCTAGGATGTTTTAAGTTGTCATTAAGGGGGAATGTAATGTAATTCCATCTTCTTCCAATTGTGTTCATTACAACCCATGTTGTGATGATTGTCTAGTGGCCACACTTACCATTGTATAACCTATCATTATGATGACTAGGAGAACATCATTATGAGACATTTATGCACACAAATAGACATCATTATACTTGTGAGATCCAAAATATATCACATTATTAGCATATTGTTCTTATGTAAACACAACTCCTTCATCAACTCATGTGCTTATTCCTCTATTCAATATTATGGGGAAATGTTAGATTGTGTTTTAATGTTTTCTAGGTGCTTGATGTAATTTTTTACTTAGTGTCATAATGATGATAATTATAACATCATTTGTGGGGAACTTATACATGTAACATGGACTCACTAGACTTTTGTAATATTTCACATATGCACATGGATATGTTTTTGGGAGTTATTTGGTGGTTACCTATCTTTCAGATAATGGTGAACTAAATTCATATATCATTCTTATCCCCTTCTTCTATCTTATATCCTAATGAAATTATACTCAATATTTATGGATTTGTTGATCCCCACCATTTATTCTGCCTTATGATCAATGGTGTAGGTTTCTCATAGTTACTACAAATTGAGGCAATTGGTCTTGAATCAAGTGAGAGTGAAGGGTGGCTTATGGTATTCATCATTCGCCCCGGCACTATGGGTCCTTAGGATAGATCATCCATATACTTGAGAGTGTTATCTAACTGATGTAATTGAGAGAGATTGATGAATAATAAGAAGGTATTACTTCCATGGATGTTTCCTCACCTTGGGGTTTTACCACGTAAATTTATTGCCTCCTCTTTCTTGTGTGTTAGATCTAATTTATTAATTTGATTATTTCCATAAGAGTTTAGATAGGATACATATATGGTGATATTTTTATGCATATGATCCTAGTATTTCACCTCTTAGGTCACTTACCCAACTCAATTTCTCTTAGAATTGACCAAGTATTTACAACAACACTCTTAAGGAAAGCATCCAACTAGGCCAACCATGTATCTCCCTCTCACTACACCACACAATGCAAGGAATATATGTCCCTTCTCTACTCAATAGTTCTTTACAAATCGTCTTCTTTTTTGTTCTCTTTAGTGTGTGAAAAAGGAGTCAAATCCACTATATACCTTTAGGAGAAACCCAATAGAGTTACAATTTTTTTCTTGAGAACCTAATGAGAAACAATCTACAAGGAAAGGGATGGTTTCCTATATAACCGAACATGACATAGATGTTGTCACTTAACATGGGTAATGCATGTACATGTTGGTCAAGATACTACATAGTTTAGACTAATACATGATGATGATGGTAAAAAAAGTAATGGACTATGTGTTGGGGGTTTGTTATAAATGACTAAGTATGATTAATGCACACTCATATGGGAAAAACACATAGGCTGTAACATTATACTATAAGCTGCAAGATGCTAGAAAGTAGTGTGTTCTTTCTCTCCTATAAAAAAATTCCACACTTGATTCAACATGATGTAGACACCATTATTATTTTTTTTATGTCTAGAATGAATATGACACTCATAGCCTAAATTATTGATAGAGGAAGAAGAAGATGAAAAATGCAACACAATTTGATGATGATGATAAAATATGGAATGCATTGTATACATACATATGATCACAAGCATTTGTATGGGGATTTGATAAAAATGAATAAGTATGATTAATGCATACTTATAAAGTAAAAACATATATTGTAACAAAAGTTTAAAAGATGCAAGATGTTAGAAAGAAACAATATGTTATTTATTAAGTTTAGATCTAGCTTGAGGTCCACATATACTCTTTATTTGCAAAGGGGTTTGATTTATGTTATTTCTTTTTAATTTTGTTGTTGACATGTATAATTTTTATTTTTTATCTTTTAAATATATGGCCAACATTGGCCATGTTATGTTACAACCAATCAACTAGGTGATCTGTGGAACTCCCTCTCGCTACCCCACATAACACAAATAAGATATTTTCCTTCTTGAATCATTAGTCACTCAACAATATTATTCCTTCCAATTCTCTTTAGTGTGTGAAAAAGGATTCCAATATATTGTCCACCTTTATAAGAAACCTAATAGAGATATGTTTTTCTCTTGAGCACTCAATGAAAAGAAATCTATAGGGAAAGGGATGGCTTCCTATGAAACCTAGCCTCTATTCTCTTATGTGGTCATCCATATCTCTTGTCAATTCCAAAATATTCACTTCCATAGCTCTATGCGGCTATCTAAATGTTTGAATGTATATCCTAGATATTCCATGGTTTTTTCAGCATGCAAGGATATGGTTCCAATGGTAAGGAGAATGGTAACCAATGGTAAAAATGAGGAGTATGAGAAAATTTGAATTTGCATGATAAGGAGAGTGCATGGGAGTATACAAGTTTTTAATTCCTATAAAGATGGAGTCTCTTACACTCCCCATGACATGTATTCCACCCCATTCCCTCATAACTATGGAAGGTGAACTTCCCCACTAACCACCACTTGTATTTAGTGATTGGCCTCTAAGTCAAATATGATGGTTGAGATTAAGTAAAGCTCACAGTAATAAGATAAAATGTGAATTTATGAAAATTATACAAATTAATATAATGTATCACACCTTGGACACCCTTTCTTCTTCTCCTATAGTGGTATTATGGTCCCCTTGTTTCTTCCTCAATAAATAATTTTGGTGGATATTAGATCATTATTTATTCCCCTTTTATTCATACTTTTACAAAAACATAATCACAACATAGAAATATAACAATCACACCATAAACTTAGCCACCATGGGGTCTCATATGCATTCAATAGTTGGGCCTGGCTTTGAGCTCCACATTATTTACACACTGGATCATTTAACTTAGATCACATGGATTGAGTATGGTCAAATATATTCATAATTTTAATAATATGTGATTTAATTCCTTATAACTTAGGGTTTGAAAAAGAGACATTACATGCGCAAAGGAAGAACTTCTTTTAGAAAGTCAATTTTTCAATTTTGTGCGAGCTTCGGAAAAAGTTTAGAACTCCTTGCAAAAAGTGCATGATTTAATTTTCATAGTGTGAATTATAATTTTTTTACAAGCCTTTACTTTGATTTAATGAATACATTTTTTTCATAGCTCAATGCCCCAAGACTTAGCAAGCATTTATTCCGTAGAAAATAACATTTTATTGATTATTCTACCTAATAGTATCAATGCTACCCTTATTTATTTATTTGTGAGCTCCAAAGAAAAAGGAACGTAAATGTGGACACTATTCTCCATGACTACCAACACTAAGGAAATCCTTTTCATATTTAGACTAATTGATTAATAAAAAAATAAAATAAAGAAGTTATGTTTAGGGGAAAATAATAAAAATTATCTCGGAAGTGTATGGGGTGGATATTTCTCTAATTAATTATCAACTACTATCTTTTGTATATAAAAGAAAGTAAAACAATGAGCTCTATATTTTTCCTTTTCATCTTAACAAGATCTATCTTGGGCAAGCTATAGAATACATGTTATTGCATTCATGTATTTTTTTTTCATCTTTTATCATCAACACATATTTTTGTAATAATATAGAATCCCATTTACTACATAATCTACTATAGAACTAGTACTAAGTTTTTGGGGATGTTGTAGAAGTATCTTTGTTGGTTACAAAAGTAGACTCACTATTTTTTCTTATGAAGATCATCTACGCTGCTTCAGACACATCATCACTCTTTCATTCCATACTAACAACTCAATCATTGGGTAGATTAGATAACCCCTATATTTTCATCTCATTATTTAATATATTTCTAAGAAAATGTGAAGGAAAATAAAGTCACTCACCCTAACTCTCCTTCTACAACACCATTATCCTCCTTTTCCTTATCTTTCTCTCAAGCAATTTTTTCTCTGTTGCAGATTTTCCTTGCCATGCGATGGGAAAGTGAGTCATTAAAGGAGGATAAATATATATGGTAGCCTAAATATTAATCATGATGTGGTTGGGGTTATTGGATTGTCTCATATGCACAAGTCACCTATTTCACCCTTGATACCCACCATGATTTTTAAAAAGAATCATGATGTAAAGGGTCACCTCTATTCATGATTTTCCTTTCCACCTTAATATTCCATTTCACACCCAAGTAAAAGTATTTAGGTTGTGTATGTTCCCATAAATAGTATCATTAACCACCTCTACCAACCATAATCCATGACCAATTATATGCTTAGATTGAATCTGTTACACAACGGGTAAATATACAAAGATGGTAGCACAAGTATATGTAGTAGAATCCATGGGTGGACCCAAAATTACAAGGGAACCTACCAACATAACTCTTTTATGAAAAAACATGAAAGTCACATAGATTGTTATACTTGTTGGTTGGGTAGATTATTTTGAAAAACAATCAAGGATAAGATGATGAGGTTTCCATGGAGGTTTCTTGGACCTTCAAAGGAAAACATGCAATAGCTCGAGGCCTCCTTGTCCTAATATCTGAAGTTGCAATTTATCGAGTTATAAGGTTGTTAATGGAGGGAAATAAATATCTCAAATGATAAATTATTATCTTGGAACTCTTTGACAACACATGTATTCCAACAGAGGAAGAACATATTCAGTAACCACTCACACAACCAGATTAAACATCAACAAATCAATGTTTTTATTCAAAAACACAAGTATTCCGACAGAGGATGAACACCTTTAGTAATCACTCACACAACCATATCAAATATCAACACATCGATTTTTTCATGTGGTAAAACCCCTATGGGGAAATATTCATGGCTCCGACCAATGTGGTGACTTGGAGCAATTTATTAATGAAAAATAAATTTTATAGAGACATTTACAAGAGAGTTTCTCATAATTGATCATCGAAAAATGAACCCCCATGCTCTTTAAATAGAGATCATGGACCAATCAAGTGTGAATCCATGGATGAATGTAGTCATTAAGATCAAGAATAATATGAACCATCAGATCACTCTATGTCGGGAACATATCATGACTGTCATATTACATAACTACAAATGCATACTAATGCATACTAAAGAAACACATGTTTTACCTAATGACACATTATACCAAGTTGATCTTAACTAACTCCTAGGTGTCTAAATATCCTAACATCCCCCCTTAAGAACAACTTTGGATATGATTGAATTATTTAAAAAGATAACACAATAGGAGAAGGAAGGAGGCATTAGAGCCTATCCCTCCTTAATGAAAAATTCATGAACTCCTAACATAGATCAAAGTTTGGAAAACTTCGCTTTTATAAGAGACTTTGTGAAAATGTCTACAACTTGATCTTTTGTAGGGTAGAAGAGAACTTCAATAACTCAATCATGAATGGGATTTCTGATGAAGTGCATATGTATCTCGATGTGTTTTTTTCACTGATGTTAAACTAGATCTTTGGAGATCTTGATGGAACTCTGATTGTCACACCAGAGGCTGGTCGAATAATTTTGTTGGAATCCAAACTCTGAAAGGATTTGTCGAAGCCATAAGGCTTCCTGACTTGCATTAATTATTTCTTGGTACTCTGCTTCTACTGAAGAAAGATAAATATCATATTGTTTCTTATAGGCCCAAGTGATAGGTCCTAAACTAAGGCTGAAAACATAACTCGCAATAGAATTTTCATCATCAGGGTCGTCGACCAAATCTAAATCAATGAAACCAACCAATAAAGGAGTCCCCCCTGAATTGCAATGTATCTCAAACTACATTGTACTCCAAACATACCTAAGTGTCTTATTACTTTCCAATGGCTTTCATGGGGTGTTTTCATATACTGGGAAACAAGACCAATAACAAAATAAAGATCAGGATGGGTATGATTCAAGTATAAGAGCCTACCAACTAACTGATGGCACAAACTGGCATCAACTTTGGGAGAAGTACAAGTGATAGAAAGTTTGACTCAGACTACAAGGGAGAAAGGGTTGGTTTAGAATATTCCATGTGAAAGCGAAAAAGAAGGTGACAATAATACCTAGAATGGGAAAAAAATTGCTTCCTTGGTTTGCAAAACTTGGAGGCCAAGGAAATAGTGCAAATAGCCTAAGTCGATCATTTCAAATTTCTTCTTAAGGTTGGTTTTCACATGGTTTAA
The DNA here is from genome assembly GCA_010110895.2 of Picea sitchensis. Taxonomy (NCBI): domain Eukaryota; kingdom Viridiplantae; phylum Streptophyta; class Pinopsida; order Pinales; family Pinaceae; genus Picea; species Picea sitchensis. The sequence goes on from SNQJ01S0192624.1 coordinate 16,473, forward strand.
AATTTTAGGGTCACTACCAGTGAGTATAATATCATCAACATAAAGAACAAGGATTATGATATGAAATCCTACTTTCTCAGTATAGATAGTGGGGTCAGAATGGCATCTAAAAAAGTTAGTATCAAGAAGAAAGTTGTCCATTCTGGCATACCAAGCTTAAGGATCTTTCTTAAGACCATAAATACATTTCTTAAGGTGACAAACAAGGATAGATTCATTATGTACATAGCCAAGAGATTGTTCCTTCTATATTTATTCTTGCATATCCCCATGCAAGGAGGTGGATTTAACATCCATCTAACGGACCTCCCATTTATGTGAGGCGGAAAGAGATAGAACAAGGAGGATGGAATTCATTTTGGCTACAGAGGAAAAGGTTTGATTATAGTATGTGCCTTCAACTTGAGAGAACCCTTTTGCAACTAACCAGACCTTGTGTCTTTCAACATTTCCATTTGATGCATACTTAGTTATGTACAACCATTTACATATACCAAGTTTTTTCCTTTCCAAAGACGTACAAGATCCCAAGTTTCATTTTCCATTAAATAATGATACTCTTCATTCATTATTGTATCTCAATATTGATGACCTGAAGCTTCAACAAATATCTCTAGATCATGAGTCTTTAAAACTTGAGCCAAAAGACAAGAGGCTCGCTAGAACTGTGAATGTGTTTGACGTTGATCTGAAGGATCATCAGAAATATCACAAACTAATTCTCATGTTGAACAAACCCATCTAGGAAGTGGTGGTGTTTGTGTAGGTTTAGGTTCAATGGACTCATCTAGAGGAAGGTGAGTAGGCGAAGGTGGATTTTATTCCTCACTTTCACCATTTGAAGAATAAGAAACCAAAGTAGGAACAAAATAAGGTACAAACTTTGAAGATGGCATACAAGATAAAGAAGGAACAAACACCAAATTTTGCTCATTGGCCAAGAGATTTTCATCAAATTTAACATCTCTTCAAATAATAATTTTATTACAATGTGGTTGAAGAAGTATATAACCTTTGAAATATTCAAAATAACCAAAAAATATATACTTCTCACTTTTAGGTCGAAATGCTTTCATTTTCTCATCAAGAATGTGGTCCCATGCTATGCTGCCAAACACATGGAAGTGGCTTACATATGGATTAATGTTATTCCATCCTTCTTTTTGTGCTATACTTTTAAGAATCTTTGTGGGATTGTGATTTACTATGTAATTTGCATAGTTAATAACTTCTGACCAATACTTTAGACTTAATCACTTAGATTGGATCATGCAATTAGCCATTTATTTTGATGTGTGGTTCTTTGTATCACCAACACCATTTTTCTATGGTGTATATGGAACAATGTGTTGCATTTGGATTCCCTATGTAGTG
>SNQJ01S0192627.1:10033-27879 GCA_010110895.2 Picea sitchensis
TTTTTTTTGTTATTACCACATAACATTATATTATATGACAACATATTCATATTGAGAGTTTTGTAAAGCACCTGGCTATTCTGTGCAATCATGTCTCACCACTCCTAGCTTCGAGCACACTTACCTCGTATCACATTATTAGTTAGACATTAAGAAAAAAGATTAGTGATTGGTAAAGCAATCAATAAATGGGACAAATTATAATGCTGTCACCGTTATTTTTTATTATTCAATAAATGGGACAAATTACAAAGCTATCACCGTTATTTTTTATTATTCTTTTCTAGTCCAGGTTGTAGTCCAGGTTGATTGGTAAAGCAATTAATAAATGAGACAAATTACAAATCTCGCAGTGTTATTTTTTTGTTCTTCTCTTCCACTCCTGGATTGCATGAATTAGGACAGTTTAGATTTATCTTAAAACAGATCTATAAAGAATCGAGATAATTGAGAGGGATTAAATTTTTTTAAGTTATCATTTCATTTAATTGCTCTAATTGAGCAGACTATTTTTATTATTGTTATATTTTTTTAATCGAAAAGAATTTCATTTTATTTTTTCTTAATATTTAATATAAAATTTAATATCATGTAATGTCAACATCTATAAAAATTTTACCATCATGTAATGTCAACATCTCCTTTATAATGGACTATAGAGCACCTCTCTATTTTCACTGTAATTGTAATTATGATTGTGGACTATAGAGCACTCTCTATTTTCACTGTAATTGTAATTATGATTGTGGACTATAGAGCACCTCTCTATTTTCACTGTAATTGTAATTATGATTGTTGCATAAGCTTTGTACATAAATATTTTCATAATACACATTCTACAAAGCTTCAGTAAAGGGAGATGAAAATCATTTTTAGATCTCCTAACAAAACAATATGTTTTAATAACCCATGACAAAGAAGTGGGGTAGAGAAAAGTAAGACTTAAGTGGGAAAATGGGAGGAAATGAGGGGTGTGAAAAGAAAAAGAAGTAAATCCACAAGTAAACGATGAAGGAGGTTACAATAATGTTAGCGTGCAACACATGTGGAGCCAACAAAATAAACGATGAGGGAGGTTACAATAATGTTAGTGTGCAACACCATGAATGATGAACAAACAAGTGACCCACCCTCTTACGCCATGTAAGAAATAATGAAATAGTATTCATAATTGTCACTACTTTTAATACTTTTATCCCATGTAAGGAATAATGGCATAGTATTCATAATTGTCACTACTTTTAATACTTTTACGGGAAATGATGAGGACTTCCACAAAATCAATTTGATGTTATGGGACGTGAGGTAAGCCTCAAAGAGAGTAAGAATATCCTTCATAAAAAAACATTAGTGGTTGTCTTGACTTTCAAATTAATGCTCTTCTATTGCAAGAGATTAGAGATTATTATAGATCTATCTATATTTTAATTTTTTAAAAGTATTATTAAGTATCTATATTTTAATTTTTTTAAAGTATTATTAAGGATAGTGGGAAAAAAGAGATTATTATAGATCTATCTATATTTTAATTTTTTTAAAGTATTATTAAGGATAGTGAGAAAAAATTTCAAAGTACAAAATTTTTATTGTTTAAAAGATGTTCGGTTAAGATAGATTTATATTAGTTTAATTTTGTTTTATTTTTTTAACCTTCCAGCTTGGATTGTAATTCTTTTTGTTCAATAAAAGTTACTTGGTGTATGAGATTTGTAATTTTCTTTGTTCAATAAAAGTTACTTGTTGTATGAGACCTCTTTGTTTGTGGGACAAGGGATCTCTCCGCACAATGATTTGACTGTTAAAGTTTACAGAGGTACACATACCCTATCCCCTTTGGATTTGAACCTGTGACCTTTTATGAAGAAACACATGTTCTTAACCATTAAATCCACTTAAATTGTATGTAATTTATATGTGAAACCTTATGTACTGAGCTTTGCAAGTACTTATGTACTGAGCTTTGCAATGTTGTTGTTTACTATAATACTTGGGTAATATATGTATTGTTGAATATTTGTGCACATACATTCAATATTGCATATATTGTTAAAGTGTTATGTAAATGTTGTAAATCTAGATACATAAAGCCCAACGTTTTATATCTGAAATACTTAAAAGAATGTAGAATATATTGTGTTTTTTTAATCCGCTAATATTAATATTAGTGGACTTGTGGTTTGTGGCTCATTCTTACAATTCTTACAATTATAACTAGATAAAGTTTAAGTAGAGTGAAAGTTAGGTAAAAATCGTAATGTTAAAGCTATGCATATAACATAACATTAGTGTAACATTGGAAGAGGCCACAACACTCGTGAAGCCCTAAATTTAACACTTGGATGTGGGAAAAAAAGAGGTCGCATTGCAATCACGAGGAGATTTTAACCTTATAAAATAGACCTTATACTTTATGTACATTTAATATGAATAAAGAATACTAGTTTTTGTTAACTAAGCAAAATTTTATTGGATTTGAGTTTTTCATTTTTAAAATCTTTCTCAATATTTGATTATTGATTATTTGATTGGTATTAGAGCTAAACTTAAATTTGATTGGATTTGAGTTTTTCATTTTTCTAATCTTTCTCAATATTTGATTGTTTGATTGGTATTAGAGCTAAAGTTTAGGCTTATTTTATGAAACCAATTATGTTGTCACAAGATTTTAACATTTTGTTATCTTAGATAAACTTAGAACCTATTTTTTCATTGAAGTGGCTAATGTGTTTACCTAGGTTTTGTATTTCATTATTTGAATGTTTATATTCAAGGTGTTTCCAAAAATCATTGTCATCTTCGGAGCATCTTAGATAATTCCTACAATCCCAAGAATTGTGTAGTTGATTTCAATCATTACATACAAACTTGCAATTAGAAACACGAGTGTTGTATGAGTTTGAGAAGTCTTGCATGTTCACTAAGAACTTTACATGTTAATTGAGAAGTGTTAGCGTGTTTTTATGTCAACTAAGAATCTTTGAATCAAGCTAAGTGTTACATGTTAGGGTGAAAATGTGATTTTGGGTAACACTTGTTTTCAATGGCTTCTTATTTACCATATTTATGTGGTTGTCAACATTTTCGTGGTTATTTATCAATTTTGTCAATTTTGAAAAGCATGTCATGGCGTGAAGAAGACTCTTATATGTGTGTGCATACGTGCATTAAGAAAACATTGGTCCATGATGCTAATAAATTTATAAGAATAAAATTTTTAATATAGTTTTGGTCTGTAGAACAAAGTGATGTGGCTTAATATTAAAGTGTCATGATTAGCCACGTCAACCTTAAATGAAATTACTAAAACATATTATTGGTTATGTTAAATGAGATCATAGAAATTATTTTTCTATGAATAGGTGCCACACCTCCATACCTATATAGACATGTAATCCATTGCTTGCTTCATGTTTGTTGAAGCCCCTTTAATAACGAGTCTCCAACCCCCACCTCCTATGTGTGCATGTTCTCCTATGTGTGCATGCTGGTTATTCCTAGTATATTGTTTGTTGCTCTAGTTTTGTTGTTTACAATTAATTTTCTAATGATAAGGAGTTTAAACAATTACTCTTATTCTTTCATAGCAACATGCTTTTGAATTTAAATGAGTATTTTATAGTTTGATGGTAGTACTAGAAAGTTAGATACTTGGATAAGAAGTCTTTATATATATATATATATATATATATATATATATATATATAAACTCAACTACTTACCACTTAGCAGAACATTATGGTTGCTAAGGAGCATATGAAAAATCAAGCACATGAATTTAAATGAGTATTTTATGGTTTGATGGTAGTACTAGAAAGTTAGATACTTGGATAAGAAGTCTTTATATATATATATAAACTCAACTACTTACCACTTAGCAGAACATTATGGTTGCTAAGGAGCATATGAAAAATCAAGCACATGTATGGTGGTAAGGTTATGGGAGTCACTTAGGCTACAAATAAGCAATCACATATTATGGATAGGATATATTTAAAATTGTGCTTAGAGTGTGGTTTTATTGACACAAAGATCTGTAAGAACTCACAAAATAGTGGCTTCATCTTTGACAAACATATGGTTATACAATTCAAAAAAATATTGATCATTATAATAAACTATCAATTATGCTTGAGGTTAGTGATTCATGTAAAACTATTAAGACCATTTTTGGAGGAATTTTGGAAACGGATATTCCATCAACTACATATCTTGAATGGATCTTCATTTTATCTTTAAAGTTGAAAGTGGTTACAATAATTTAGTCCATCACATCAAAATTCCAAAAACATTGTTAACGTCAAATGAATTCAAATATATTCCTTCTACTTCTTTTTGGTTCCATTCCATTACATCTTCTAAGAATGACACTCAATAGCCTAAAATTAGAGTTTTTGACAAATATTTAATAATCATAAGAACGTTGGCATCATAGGAAGATGAAATCCCAATCCCTAATAAATATGAAAAAATGCACTACTTGTGTTGAAGACATTCATGTACATGGTGAAGCTTATCTTTATGAGAAGCTTAGGGGAACAAATTTAGTAGTTTTGATGAACATCAAATACGGGGTTATTCTATGAAAAAATGTTTTGTCGCAAAATTTTGTTTTATCCATGTATTTTTTTGTTAAATGCATTTTGTATGATAGGTTTAAAAAAAAATGTATCTCAATCTATGTGTAGTATATTGAAGTTGTGAACAACTTTGCACCTCGACTCGTATCCACTAACTAGAATGATTGTAATACTCTACCAAGAATACTTAAACTTGCACAGAGAGAAAAAAGTAATGTTACTATATACTATTATGGCATTCTTTTTTGTGAAAAATTTATAGTTTATTATGGCATTCTTTTTTGTGAAAACTTATCACTATTGATATGAGCAAATGATGAAAGCATTAGAAAGAGAGAGAATCTTTCTTCAAAGGTTGTTTGTTGCATATTGTTCAAAAATGCATATTATACTAGACGTTTGTGAAATGTTTAGACATTGAGGATAAAGATTATTTTAAAGATGATTCAATTTTGAGCATAAATCTAATCTTGAAGATGAAGTTCATCTTCAACTCCTTTAACTTAGTTCCCTAATATAATATTTCTTGCATGAGGATGCTAAAACTAGTGTATGTAAGCAAATGACTAAAAATAAATTAAATCCCATGTTTCATCAAGTATGCCAAATCTATAATGAATCATCCAACAACACTTTATGAGCAGAGTGAAGGTGGCCATTGATATATTATTTGTTCCATTCATAAGCCCTCATTTGGAACTTTTAATTTAATATGTATTTTTTCATTAAGTAATATTGGATAATCAGAACTAGATATCTTTGAGGGCCTAATATGTATTTTTTCATTAAGTAATATTGGATAATCAGAACTAGATATCTTTGAGGGCCATATCAAACATAAAAGTAGTTTAGCCTAATAGTATTCTATGTCAACAACATCCATCCAATAATCAACTTAAGACTATGCTCCTAGACAAGTCAATCTCTTTCATGCACAAATCACAAATACTCTTTATACACAAAGTTTGTGAGCTTCAACTCCTTTATCAAAAATGTAATAGCTTTGTATATGACATTAGAGGGCTAATGCTCTTTTGGGAGTGGTAGTTAATAATGACTAAACTTTGTAACACTATGAATAATTCCTAGTAAATTAATCTAGTTTGAAGTGATGTATGTTAATAGTAAATTAATCTAGTTTGAAGTGATGTATGTTAATAGTAACCCACTTTAGTTAGTCATTTTAGTTTTAAATGCATCAAATTCTAAACAAGCATACATGTTTTTAGTCATAAAATTAAGGAATAGTATAAATTTTAAGTAGTTAGATTTAATTAAGAAAAGCAAAATGTGTTATCAATTGTATTAAATGAGATAGTGGGCATTATTTTGTCGTATATAAGCGATGCACCTTCATACCTCTTGAGTTGTAATTTTGGTAGTTGCATGTTAACTGAAACTACTTTAATAATAAGTATTTGTGTTCCTTTATTATCTATGCTTGTGTGTGATGATTTTTCTATAGAAATAGTATTGGTGTTTCTCTTTCCCTCCTTGATCCATATTGAAAGTAATACATCTTATCTAATTGAAACTACTTTAATTTTTTATCTGATCTTATCTAATTTTTTATATAGTGAGTTGTAATTTTGGTAGTTGCATGTTAATTGAAACTACTTTAATAATAAGTATTTGTGTTCCTTTATTATCTATGTTTGTGTGTGATGATTTTTCTCTAAAAATAGTATTGGTGTTTCTCTTTCCCTCCTTGATCCATATTGAAAGTAATACATCTTATCTAAGAATTGTTGTACAAATCAAGAAGCATTACATGAAGTTGAGTTTTCCCTCATTAATTAAGCAAGTTCTATAATTGAAGTGATACCACTTTCACCATACTTCCTCTCTTAACTCCTCACCCCTTAGCTAACATATTTATTCTTGTAACAAAGTGAAAAAACCATTTTTATGTTCCAAATTTCCCCATTTTAGGGGTCTTCTAGTTGGTTATTGTTATCATTTGTCATCATCCCTGGGGAGTTTAGTCCAAAGGGGATTGAATGAAGATTGAAGGAATGTGTCATTATCACCTTGTGTAGTCCCTTTGACTTTGGGTCAATATTTGCTAGCCTTGAGGGGGTATCCATAGTAATCTAAGTAAAAAATATTCAATTATACCTTTCAAAAAAACTTCAAATCAACAAAATATACTAGTTGAAATATCCAAAATACTTTAGATTTATGTAATTAAACACTTGAGAACAAGTACAATTCCAATTTACATTTGAGAATGTTAAGTTATTCTTTACCATTCGTAACTTTGTAATAAATCACTTTAGATATCCAATAAAAATTTGCACATCTACACACAAAACTCACAAAATTGTGAAATGATTTGTTTTTTCTTAATATACTTTTAGCATTGGTGCCTTTAATTTAATTACCTTAGAGAGTTTAATTTAGTTACCTTAGAGAGAATATAAGAACACTAGTGAGTTGAGTGCTACTTGAAGCTCATAATTTAAAAAATTCCACATCAAACTCATTCACAATAAAGCATTTACTTCAAAAAACAATTCTCCTTTATTGTAGGGTTATAAATACAAACTTTAAAGATATTGGATTCACACCATAAGAACTCAAGGGGGATGAACTATCACTTCTCAAGTAATTTACTCTTGCAATGATCCAATACAAAGTCACATGAACATCATGGTATTGATGTCTAACATAATCATGAATTAGCTCAATAAGATGACATGAAATAACTCAAAAAAGAAGTAAAGAGACGAAATAATGAAGCGTGAACTGACTCAAAACACACATATTATTTCTTTGAAAATTTCATATCTTATAGATTGAGAATGGGTCAAGACAAAGCAACTATTCAAGAATATCCCCAAACCCATAATCACAACCCTACAAAATTATTAAATATATCGATAAGAAAAAACTTAGGTTCATGGAGTTTTCGGAAAAGACAACATAACTGGAGCATTCAACCCCTGCGTGAAGATTTTATTGAAAAAACAAAAAAAAAATCCAAGTGATGCACCCTCATTTACCTATAGAAGATTTGATAAAAGAAGGAAAGAATCTCTAAATTAGTATGCCAATTGTTGCATGAAATTTTGGAAAGGAGGGTGTACTACTCATTTGTCAAGAATAACCATTGAAACATGTGAAGAAAAATGTCTAAGTGTAGTTACATTGAAAACAAAATCCAAAATTATTGGAAATGTGTCATGAATCTCTCGAAGGAAGGAATAAATTTATCAATAATAAATTGAATGTATGATTGATAAGATGAGTCAAAATAAATTGAAACAAAGGTTGCATGGAAACACAATCCCTGTCGAGTTAGTTGGGAAATACATGTTGAACAATGAAACTTAATATAACTAAATGCACAAGTAATGAATATTATTTTTCAAAAGATAATAATTGAGGGTTGTTTGTTATTCAAAATGTATAAACAATGAAACTTAATATAACTAAATGCACAAGTAATGAATATTTTTTGTAAAAAGATAATAATTGAGAGTTGTTTGTTATTCAAAATGTATAATGAACAGTAAGTTGAATGGAATTATAATATTCATAAATATAATATAAATATAATAAATATTTTATAAATATAATATAAATATAATAATAAATAATATATTAGATAATAAATATAATAATGCATAATAATAAATACATAGTACAACTTTTTATATTTAGATGTGGTGATTGGTGAAATTGATTGATTATGAAATTAATTCTACATATTGAAAGACGTGAAGGGTAACACTTCAATTCTATCAATCAATTAGAAATGAGAAACACAAATATTTTTATTATATCCAAAAATATATATTTGTTTTCCTATGTTAAACATTACATTGCATACACAAAATTCTGATAAAAGACAAATTAATGTCACATCATTGTCACATCAAAATCAAATTCATTGCTATAATCCCATGACAAAGATTAATAAAAGTGTTCTCCTTTAACCTAAAATAAACAAAAACCACTCAAAATAAATATCCACAAAACACTCCTTTCCTTATCTATAACATAAATCTCGTCCTAAAAAAAATCAAATTGAACGAAAAAACATTGAATATAAAACTCCAAGTGGAACACCTTCATTCACCAAAAATAGAACTTTAAAAACTCCTTTAGCTCAAAATAGAAAGGACAAGTTCAAAAAAAAGCACACTAGATAAGATTCTAAAAGCACAAAAGCACAATGGATATGATTCGTTTTAACCAAAAATATCTCATGGAATGATCCACCTACTATACCAAGTCATGGTAACCAGGGATCAAATTTGAAGGGAAGGGTTATATTTCAAACTGAAGGACTAACTTTAGTGTAACCCTTCTAAATTGACATGTTAAAATAAATTACTCTTTTCATATGAAAATGAAAAAACAATTAAAATTTCACCCATAAAATAATTATTTTATAACCCATTCATTATTAAAAAAAATAACTCTTAACTTATTATTCTCCAAACATAACATATTAATCGTTGAATTAAAATCAAAGAATTTGGTAGAACTTCAATTTTTATTAATTAAATACATATAATAAAAATATTTTTGCACATTGATATAAAATACTCATTTAAATGCATTACTCAAAATTATTGGAGATTACAAAATTGAATAAAGTATCATGACACTTTAACTTGTACCATCTAATGAAAGAGGTCGTCGTGCCTTCATTCCTCTCCAAGTTTCATAAATTGTGTTCCAATCTACCTGGTGCAATTCTTGAGGTGTTGATAAAGACAAAAACATCAAAGTGTCTAATGCTTCTAGACCAAGTCTAGATCTATCATCATTTTTTATACGATTCAACTTAGAAAATCCTCTTTCACAACTAGCGGTGCTAGCAGGAAGAGTAAGAACAATTTGCCACAATTTCATTAAATTTGGGTAAGACTCACACCACTCAGGTTCTCCTCCACATTGTTCCCATGCTGTAACCATGTTTTTCCTTGGATATGCCCGATGTAGAGTAATAGTAAAGATTTCCATTTCACCTTCACATTTTCTATATCAATTATTGGTGAGTCTCCAATATCAAATTTTTCACATAGTCGTCTCAACCATCATTTTGTTTCAGAGTCTCTTTCATTCTCTTCTTCAAAGTAAGAACGCGGACTGAATAATTTTGCTGCATTGAATACTAGCAAATCTGTAAACCTATCATTGAGAAAATCAATCAACTTTTGGACAAATGATTTACCCAAGTGAACAGAATCTTCCATAGTACCTGACCCAAGTGAATTAGGTATAGGTTCAAACCTTAACATATGCACATGTGAAGCACCTGTATTATTAATAAACTCTAATTTTCCATGTTGTGATTTCTTCAAAAAATATGAGACATGTTGAGAACCTTCTCCAAACATATCTCACAAGAATCTTCTACAAAGAAGTTCAATAAGAACATCTAATTGCATACCAATAGATGTTATATCAATATGTTCCTCTTGAAATCGTTAACTTAGCTTATTTAGTTCAGTTAGAACATCTGCCAGCAAATGAATACAAAACTGAACTTGAAATATTGTTCTCATTTCATACATCTTTATGTTATCATGTTTCCATTCTTGTAATAATGCCGACATAATTTTGACAAGCCTGTTCATCACCTATCCCCTAGAAAGCCATCGGATTTGATGAATTTGAAGTACCTGCAACTTATCAATTTGAAATAAGTCCATTAAACTTTTGAGTTCTCCATGCCTCTTTGCAGATTTTCCCAACCAAGAATATACTTTATTGGCCAACATATCTATATAATTAAATTTAGGAAAATAATTTGTAGCATCAGTTATAGCTAGTGCCTCACGATGTACTACACAATGAATGCATAACAAATGAGGCACTTCACGAAGCAACTTGGCAGCCAAACCTTCATGAATACCCCTCATAGATGAAGCTCCATCTGAACCAAATCCCACCATTTTATATTTTGATAAATCCATTTCAAATAATAATCCTGACATGGATTCATACATTGATTGTGCAGTATTGTCTTTGATTTTCATAAGATGAATAATTTTTTTTGCACATGTTCCTCTTCCCCCATCCATTAGATATGTAATATATACAATAAGGTGTTGTTCCATTGTTTTATCTGTGCTTTCATCCACTAGAATAGAATAAAAGGGTCTCGAGCAAATTTCTCCCTTCAATATTTTCCAGTAAACCATTTTTGTTGCAAGTAAAAACTCTTTTCCAGATGTAATATTGGTATATGAAGAGTATTAATTGGTTAAAGGCATATTGGGTGTTCCCTTGTACCTATACAAGTCACACAAGTCTTTATACAATTCTAAAGGTAAATCATTTATAGCCACGAAATACATAGTTTCCATCACACTGATTATTCTGGATTTCTCAATATCAAGCATGAGTTCAACATGTTTTGTGATGGGTAAATATGATTGCCTTGATTCACTCTCCAACAGTTGAACTGAACGTTTATGAGCCTCAGATACAGCATGCACATTTAACCCTCCTAATTGGATTGTACTACTACTTTCTCTTGCATATGGTGTATCTCCTTTGAGTTTGACACACCATGAACACTTGATGCGCTCTTCACCATTTGAACCTATTATAGGATATGCCCATTTGTGTATTAATTTCCATCCATATTTAAATGTTCTTTTAGGAGCTACCCCTTACTTTTGTTTTTTGGAATACCTTCCTCTTCAATATTAATCTTATCCTCAAAATCAACATTTTCTTCAATATTTGTATCATCTTGCTTCAATTTAAATGCATCAGCAAGTGTTATTTGTCTTCCATGTTTTTTAGGTCTGTCAATTCTAGACATTTCTTCTTTATAAATTCCCTGTTTTTATATAGAAAGAAAAAATCATTAGAAATAGATGAAAAAATATTATATTATATGATAATAATAGAGAGTTCAATTATTATTAAAAATGGCATTCATATAACTAAAGTGAAATTGTTCCATAACTAAAGTAAAATTTTCATTAACCTAAATTCTTGTCAATATTTATACTAAAGTATTGTAATTCACTCATTATATAAAATTTGCATTATGATGAAATTTTGTTCATATTTATCAATTATATAAAGAAAATATTAAATCATAATAAATTATATAACATTTATTTATTTTATTAATAACCAATAAATTTATTTTTAAATTATTTAATTTTACAATTTATTTTCTTTATTAAAATTTATAAATTAATATTAATTTTAAAAAACCATGATGTAATCATCAATATCATTATAAAATATAAAAGATAATACATGACTTATATAGTAAATAATTACTTCAATCTAACCAAATATTTCATAATGTGAATTGCAAAAACATCATTCATAATTAAATTATGTCTATATCTATTCAACTTAGTTAATACAAATTGGTTATTTTTTCTTATGAATTATAAATTTATTATTATTGTTATTTTATAAACTCAATTATAAAATACCTATCTAGTACCAATAAGTACTAGAGGTGATGATTACATTAAAATTAAAGGATGTGTTTTTCCTAATTAAATTTCAATGTATTATTAGTTCACATAGATGCTGCAATTATAAAAAACATTGTTTCCTCAACTATTTTCAACTAACACATTACACTATTAGTTTAAACATAAAACTATATATTATTCCATTACTATTTGTGAAAATTATTTATTCAATCCTTAAATTTTAATACCAAACATCATATTAAATCACAATGTCCATGGATGTTAATCATCATATTGATTATTGAGGAAATGTATGCACATGAGAGTTATAAATTAAGAAATTATTATGTCACAAATAATATCATTATATCCAATAATCTATCTTAAAATTCACCATTATAATTATTTACCAATTACAAAATAAACATTATAATTAACAAATTTTACAATTTTTAAAGTTCTTACCAATTCCATTATATCTTTATCTACACTAATCTAGTTGAAATTTAACGTATAATTAAAACATTCTAATTAAATTCCTTAACATACTCAAATTATTTCTAATTTATTTTCCAAATTCCATTTTATTAAATCTAACTTCATAGAAATTTTACATATATATAATATCTTTATCAATTCTTTTATTACTAATTGTAACTTTTCTTTAATTTAATTTACTTAACATAAAATTGCATACAATAATAATTCAACTAAATGGTTTTTTCTTGCTTTTATTGAGTAAAGTTAAACATTTGTAATTGGTATTGGTAGTTGAATTAATTTCTTATAATTATATAACTAATTAACTAAAACTAAAAGAAATATAATTTAATAATCAACTAAAACTAAAAGAAACATAATTAATAATCAACTAAGACTAAAATAAACATATTAATATAGAAGCTATAAACATTAACAATTAATTAAAATTAATAAAATATTCTTTGTAAGTGGCAACTCAGAGTTTCAAATCAATTTTAGCATTAATAAAATATTATAATTTGATAATAATCTTTTACACATGAAATGGACAAATACATACCAACATTTTTTGGTAATTTAAAATAACTAAAATTAAAAGAAATATAAACTAATAATCAATAAAAAATTAACAAATTAATAATCAATTAAAATTAAAAAAACATAATTAATAATCAACAAAAACTAAAATAAACATATTAATATTCAGGAAACAAGCGAGCAACACAATTAATTAAAATAAAAAACACACAGAATTTTGAATAAATTCATGTGAATATGTTTGGAAACCATTTTGTTTAAATTCTTTGTTCGCTTTACTACAGCTACATAAGGTGTTGAAAAAAAATTATGAATTAAATAAACTACGTTTTTATTGGTGGGGTCTTCTACCTAGTACCCACGGGTAATAATAATTCAGTGTTATATATTATTTTCACTTATATCGGGCTAGGAGAAACACAAGCCACACAAATTTTTTTAAAGAAGTTTACGGCTACATACGGTGTTGAATATTCAAAGCACAGAAAAAAAAATTATGAACTAAATAAACTACGTTTTTACTGGCGAGGTCTTCTACCCACTGGATAATAATAATAATAATTTAATCTTGTATATTATTTTCACTTATATCGGGTTGGGAAGTCACACTAACATATATTGGGTCAGCGTTCTAATAAAAATATAAATCTCCCGAACACTATGAGTGGAGAATAAATGTACCTGCTAGCACCGTAATAAATATATTTTTTGTGACGAATGCAAATCAACTGGATGAACATGGTCTATAGTGAAATCGGTATACTGTAGAGGTAAATCAGTATAAGGAAATATCTTTTCTGTGACGAAGGCAAATCAACTGGATGAACATGGTCTATAGTGAAATCGGTATAGTGAAATCGGTATACTGTACAGGTAAATCGGAATCGGTATACTGTACAGGTAAATCGGTATAAGGAAATATCTTTTCTGTGACGAATGCAAATCAACTGGATGAACATGGTCTATAGTGAAATCGGTATACTGTACAGGTAAATCGGTATAAGGAGGAACGGAAAAAACATAAAAAAAAATTAACACAAATAAGCATAGAACGTATACCGTACAGGCAAATCAATATATGGAGCAAAAAGGGCATAAAAAAAAATAAAAAAAAATTAACACAAATACACAGAGAACGACAATAAAATAAATTAACACAAATACGCATGGAAGAACGGAAAAGGCATTAAAAAACAATAAAATAAATTAACACAAATACGCAGAGAGAACGGTATATGGAGGAACGGAAAAAGCATTTAAAAACAATAAAATAAATTAACACAAATATGCAGAGAGAATGGTACATAGAGAAGTGAAAATTATCCTGTTCTAAAATTCTACACCTACAATGGAACAAAGATAAGAGGAACAAAGAAATTGACTTACAATGTATAGTAATATATCTCCCAATTTTTGTGTAGTAATATATCTCCCAATTTAGAATTCACAACGCTCTTGTTGGTGTTTAGAGAATTTATTTCCAATTAACAACACTGGTTGTTGTTGGTTTTTAGAGAATTCACCATTTGATCTTTATTTCCAATTAACAACACTGGTTGTTGTTGGTTTTTAGAGAATTCACCATTTGATCTTTCATCTCTCTGAGTTTAATAAATAGAATATGCATGCATGTAGGAGCTCCATAAAAATAAGATTGTATTTTAGAAAAAATATAACCATTCTTTTTTTGAACTGACTTGACATGTGAAAAAATGGAAACATTCTTTTTTTTATTACTAAGATATAGAGAAAAAGATTTTTACCATTATTTTTTATTACTAAGATATAGAGGGAAATGACTAATAAAAGAAGAAACTTATAAAAACAATAAAAATATAAAAAGTAGAACTTATTAAGGAAATTTCCAACCCATAAAAACAATGAAAAGTGAATATATTAAAAAAAAATTCATTGCCCTTCAAATGAAAAAATATGAAATAATTTCTATTTCAAATTTGACAAGGATTTTTTTATATTAATTTTCATTTGCATTGAAAATAATTTTAAGCCCTTCTATGAAGGGCTACAAGGCTCTTGAAGGGCAATGAAGACCTCAATTTTGATCCCTGATGGTAACCTATGCTCACTATAGGCCATTGATTCATGTACAACTCATTCACCCTATCATTGTTATTTTAGACGTGATGCTTTAATTTTGTATTTTCTGGAAATCACTTGAAATTTATGGGTTTTCTTCTTCATCATATACAACTCCATCTATGCATAGCATTTCATAAAAATAGAATTTCCTTGAGCACAAAAAATCAAACACATGCTCTTCTCCAAAAATATCAAGAAAGGTGACTGGTTTTAAAAATAAATAATAAATTTAAAAATAAATAATAGAAAAACATAAAATTTCCAAAACTAATGGATCCAAAAATCAAAATATACCCTTTTGGAAAAATTAGATGGGTACACAAAACCACGACCCATTACTTAAAAATATTACAATTACTAAAAATAATAATATTCCCAAAATCGGAAAGTGCCCTTTTGAAGCAACCATCCTCCATGCATCCTCCGAGTGTTGCATGCACATGCATGTGTGGAAAATCTGCTAAAAATAGAATTGGACCTTGAAATAAAATTTGAATTGAAGTATTGAATATGGTGTCCCTCAACGTTAATATGAAAATCTGTAATGCTTCAAAGTTGATTAAATTAATTAGGTTGATTAATTGAATTGATTAATTAAGTTAAAGTAATTTTGATTTAATTAATAGAATTTTAATATTGTTTAAATAAATAAATCTGCCTTTTTTGGGTTGTGTGTGTTTTTATATTTATTATTATTTATATTGGATAGAACATTTATAGTGATTAAATGGAGTAAATGGAAAGTCTTCGAAGGGGGAAGGCAATGACAAGAGGATAAGGAAAGGGATTTCTTGTTGGGAAGGGAGAGCATTTTGGGGGAGCACGAAGACAAAATTTTGGGAGAGGAAAGAGCTTGGAGTTTGGACATTTTGGGGTAGATACTAGTTGGACTCTGTTGTGGGAATTTTGAGTACGGAGGGCCAGGAAACCATAAGGATTTTCTGGAGCTAGGGAGCGACAAGGTTGTTCTCTAGCTGGATAGTTTGGATAAGGGAGCAACTCCACTCTACTCACTTAGACTAATTCAAATAGAAACTAAGGTATTTAACTATTCATTATGCTCTTATTATGTTTTTCATTATGCTCTCTTTACAAAGATGCAAATAATAACAATAAATAAATAATAAATAAATAAATCAGAAATTTCATTACAAAACATCAAACCTTATTTCAACAAAGTCTAAATTTTACATTTTAAAAGAACATAAATTTACATGAAGTAGGAAAATATGTGTACAATATATATTAAAACAATAGAAACTTTGAGACCTTGTAGGGAGGGGCCTCACATATGGTCTCAGAGCCTGGTTTGTAAACTCAGGCCTAGGACCCACCTACTCTATGCCCTTAACTAGGATTCTGTGGCATACCTTAAATAACCCAAAACCTAGAACCCATAAACTAATTATCAACCTTAAGTAAGGGAAGGGGTTGCAAATGGAACTAACTTCCATTTTGCATGGAAAATAAACCCATCAACCTAGAAACCCCTTTTATTTACAACCTATAAACTGATATGAAAATAGAAGGCTGACTTGTTATGCTATGCAAGCACCCTCTACTTCAATAAAATAAACTTTACAGGACCTTGCTTCATGTGTTAAAATATGCAATATAAACTTATGTGTTAAGTTCATGTATCTTCTTGTAAATGCTTATGTGTGAGGAATTGTTCTTTTAAATGGTTAAATATGTACTTAAAACAAATACATAGCAACACAACTTGCAGCAAATAAACCATCAAACTCACAACATTCACAACATGATAAAGGAGTTCACCCCCCTCCAGGCTACATTTCCTTGAGCCTCCATCAATGGACTTGACTCTCTGGGACTAATTTGTCAAAAGTATTTTTACAAGCTGCTGCTCAACTCCAATGGAAAAATAGACTGTACCATTGATATCAGAACACATAAAAACCCCAAAAATGACTAATAGAACTTTGAAAACGGATCATGACTCATCCGGGCATGACCTCTTCTACATGTGGCCATAAGCTTCCCTGAGCTTCTCTTTGGAAAAAACACCTGTAAAAGTACTCAACAGCCTCTGAAACCTATCCCAATGTGTTCAGAGCATATCAATTAGTCAAAAATGATTATTCAATCACAAAAAACAAACATAGGCTCACCAAAACATGTCCTCAATCAATGAGGGCTTCAAGCTCCCTGGAGCTTGCTGAAACTTCAATGGATAAAAACATGCAAAAGAAGTCTTCAAATGGCCTTGATAATAGTGCCAATGGATTCAGGATGTCCAAAAACCCCTAGCTGGGCTTTTACGGCACCTCAATCGGCCAAAGGATGAAGAAGATAGGCCTCCTTCCATTTTCCTCCTTCAAGCTTACTGAAAATGGTTCGCCAAAACGCACCCTTGTTCAATGAACCCAGCACACACGCAATAAATAGCGTAAAAACTTGGCACCGGGCGCAACCGCGCCAACGGTGCAAACCGTAGGATGGTTAAGGCGCCTCCATCCCTTAACCGCCAAGCTCTCGGGCATATGGGGGTTAAACGACCGTGCTCTATGAAAAAAAAGGGCTAACGGTTTTAAAACTGTGCCAACCATTTGAAACCCAAAACTAAAATCCAAAAAACATTCCCGCGCCACTTTACATAGTGGTCATATGGAAACACACATAGAACTGGGGCTCCATTTGGAATACCTCTCGCGCGCGCGCCCTCCGTTTACAAAGAATGGTCACATGCCATACAATATGACCGCGGGTCATATTTAAA
>SNQJ01S0192628.1:2162-17921 GCA_010110895.2 Picea sitchensis
CCATGGAGGGCGTAGTTGTTGTTGCAGGGCCACACCCGACGGACAGGTACACATGGGGAGATGATTAGTTCGGACCTCCATAGGGATAAGAGCCCACCAGATGGATGCTGAGACCCCAGCCAGTGGCAGACACATATCAAATGCTTGCACCAGAGAGAGAGGAGGACGTTCCACAAGAGACAGCCTGGCAGGCCTGGAGCCAGGGGGGTCTTACCCTCCCACTATGATGTTGGCCTTGGAAGGCCCATAACGTCACCTCTGTGACCCTTGACGTCACCCAACGTTGGATGGACACGATGGAGGTAGTTGTGTGCCAAGTGGTACGTGTGGCTTGATCCAGAGGCCTTGGGAGGCCTAAGGTTTTGCTCCTGGAGGCCAACGTTCCACCTAGGAGGCCGAACGTCACCCTAGAAGGGCACGATGTCACCTCTCTTGCTTGATTTAGGGTTTAATTGGTCAATTTTATGTAAAAATTGGATATTTCATGTAAACTGGCCATGTTGGCCTTTTTGACCTAATTTTGTAATTAAAGGTCATTGTAACTGTGTAAATAAGGGTTTTTGCCCATGTATTTTTTCATCATCTTTCACTCACACTAAGTGAGGTTTGAAATTCGGCTCCCTTAAGGGTCTTTGGCTGAAATTTAAGTGGTGCGCAACTCTTGGAGAAGGCTAATTTTGGTGTTTTGGACATTTTTCTTGGTGGAAAGTCTTCAACTAGGCCTATTGCTAGATTATTCTTGGTGAATGTAAGTAAATTTTTGCAATTCTTTTTTACTTTGAGTGGTTATGGTACATTTATTTTTCATTTCTTCCAAGATTATAAAATTGCTAGCTTAAAACCCTAGGAGGTCAAAGTACATGTTATTGTTCTTGCCTTAACAATTTTTCACCTACTAGATCGTGTTAGAAACCCTACTTTCTTGAAGCATTGTGCTAAGGGCCCTACCATTGTAGCACCCTAGTATCACTTGCTTCATCAAGCTGTTATTTACTTAATCCTTGAGCTAAAGAAGGAGGAAAACCGCTAGGGCCTATGGTTACCTACTTCCTAGTGGCCATTTTCCTCCTAGGGTTTAGTGATTGAGGCCTTGTGTTACCAACACCTCAATCATTGAATTTCTTGTCTCTAGCTCTCACATTATCATTTGATTTCTTCAAGATTGCCGCTGCTAAAAGTGACTCCATTAACCCTAAAGACATTGATCTAGGCCTTGCACTTGATTGATTGATGAAAATAACCCTTAAAACGTTTACCTCAAGCTATCTACTAACCTTCCCTAACCCTAGAGTAGACTAATTCACTAACCTTCTTGTTGCTGTTACAAAAGTAAGCTACAACCATTTATTACAGCAGTAAAAGCACTTAAAAGCAATTGAAAAAGTTGATTTTTACACTGCCTAATTAGCTTCTGACAACTACTAGTACATTGCTATTATTGGGTTATTATTTTTGGTCATTGTAAAGCTCTTTTGAGACATTTTTTGTGAAGCTATTATCTTATAAACATTGCTGTTATAAAATTCTGTTTGCTTCATCTTGCATCAACTTATTGCTTTTATTGACTAGTCCAAGGTTTATGAAGCACTAACATCAAATTGTACTTGCAAAAGATATTGTTTTCTTGTTGCTTTGTTCTGGGCAGGTACATCTAAGCACATCATTGCTTCATTGATTAAAACCTTGGGACTTTCTGATAAGTGTGACTTGTGAGAGGGGATACCTTTGTTTGACACTCTAACCTTTGCCTTCTCAAACCCCCAGGTCATCGGGAACGTCTCCCCTGGGCTATCATCCCTAAATAGAAAGAGGTATCTTATTAAGGTGACAGTGATAGGATAACCTCCTGTTATGCCAATTTGCCTCCCTTAGCCTTCCCCTTTGGGACTGTAGAAATAACTGAGGTCCTATGAGGCTGCCATCTAAGGTCTGTCCTTGACCTTAGTATGGCTCTAAGTTTCAACTGTATGGCTGTCTTCTTTTGCTGTTTTAGGACAGCAAACAGTCATCCCACTTTCTGCTCTGTCTTTTGTCGCTTTTAGGACAGCAAACAGCCATCCCACTTTCTCAGCTCAATGCTTTATAGGTTAAGTGCTCTTTAAGGTGCCCTTGCAAGTGTTTCTTTTCTTTATCTCAATGTTAGCACATGCAATATATAACTTAAAACACATAACACGTAATTCTAGATCTTGAACTTTAAATGCTGAACTACACTTCTAAACATGCAAAAAAATTTGACACAGGTATTTTTTTATCAACATGACTGATAAAACTCCCCGGAAAACCGCCAAATAGATATATGTCTATATAATGATGATCAAAGCAAGAGATACAACAAGCAATGAAATACAATGGAACCTCAGGAGTACATAGCAAGCTTCCCCTCACTCTAGCCTTAAGCACAAGAACTGAGAGAAAGAAGTGCCCAGGCGCCTCTCTCCCTTTGTTGCCCTCTCAGACCGAAACATGCCCGTAGTTTATCAAGAACTCCAATGAAGAAATCCCTCCACAGGAATGTCCTTCCTGTGGTCAGCTTCTCCACTGAAACTTTTAGAGCTCGAATCCTCCAAGCACATCTGCTACCAGGTAGTTGTGCATCCATTCCTATGGTGCACCCTCCTCCTAGTATAAATGATCACCATAAATAAACCTAGACTAAAAGCTGGATATCTCTCTCACCATGAAAGCATGAGCCCTCCCTCTAGCCTCCTCATCGACCTCATCTCGACTGGATAAGTCCTCTCCCAGAGCAACTGAAGAGACTGCCTCCTCTGGAGCAAGCCTCCATGAGGTTCCCACCAAGAGAAAGGGAAAGCTAAGACTCCATGGATAACCTTTCCATGCAAGCTCCAAGCTACCAAGAACCTCTCCTCAAGCTCTCAAGTGGGTTTTGTTTGAAACTCCCATAGTGCCTCCTTCAAGAAATGCACCTCCATCTCTCCTAAAACCTCTGAGCCATGAAGAATGAGTTCCAAAAATACCTTTTACCCTCTTTTTAGCCTCTTTTAGCCAACCCTAAAAGATCAATGGCCTAGATTAGATCTAGTCAAGCCCAATCAATGGGTGAGATCTCATCCTAAAATATAACTAAGGAAAGTGGGTTTCCTTGGTTTTATGTCTATTAATTCAATCTAATATCAGGAATTAATTGTCAGTTTATGACTTAAGGACATATTTCACTTTTGACTTAAAACTCCTAAGTCAAAGTGAAATTAGAATCATAAAGTAAAGTACAAGGGTAATAGTCTTCCCCCTTTGTGCTTAGAGACTCATAAGCACATGGGGACCACTTTCCAAGGTACCCAAATCTCAACAGGGACAAGTACAAATTGCGCGATAACAGTGCCAAACTTAGAAATTTATAACAATTGAACTGTACAACCACCACCTCGAGTTTTGGGCTTTACAACTTGCAATAAATGCACTGTACGATCTGCCTCGAAATCTGTGCCAAACTGCTGTACGGTTGCCTACAATAAATGCTGTACGGATGCCTTGATTTATGTGCACAATTAATGTTGTTGTACAACTGCCTCCTCAATTCCTTTGCCTGCTTTCTCTCACACGTGTGTCTGTACTTGATGCGTTAAATGTTGTCGCCTTTTCTTGGAAATTGTGTCCTCTTTCTCCTTGGGAATCATGCCCTCCTTTGCTGCAATAATTTCTCTCCACTTTTTCTCTCCCACTTACTCTCTCTCTCTTCTCATTAACATGATTAATGAAATCGTGTCTTTTTCTCTAGATCTCGTTTTTGTCTCTTCATGAGGAAGTTAGTAAGTTATTTTAGATCTAATGGCTCAGATTAAATCCTAGGTCACTTAAGATCTACGGTTGTGATATAATCTCTCATTATCACAAGTTAAATCACTTTATTCCTCATAAAGCAAAAGGTCACTTAAACTTTATAAATATAAAGTTTATATCTAGAGACCACTTTATGTCCTCCACATGCTAAGGCACCATGCACACGTAGAAGACCATCCGAGCTACAAAACTCAACAATGGCTGCCATTAGTCCCTCCTGAACCATTATTGTCTGCATTGTTTTGGTTCCCTTGATTATTTGTCACAAGCTGGGTGAGAAGCTCAACCAATTGTTGCTGCCTCCTTGCCAAGTCATTCTGGCCCCTTGCCAAGTCGTTCAGAATATTCATAGTGCTGCCCTCTAGCTGTTCATTCCTGTCCCCCATTCTTCTGTCTGCTTCAAACTCAGACTCTGAATGAAATATGTTGCCGGTCCCTCTCTGCCTCTTGTATGTGACGTATTCCCTGTCCTCTGGAAACATTAAAAGGGCATGCAATACGTAGGCTGGCAGGAACACCAGCTTTGATACCACTGTAATATCCCCTCTTACTATCTGATATGATTGCTACTAATGTGTTTTATGTTTTCTTGGTTCAACACTTTTGTCAAACAATTCCATTGCTGATGTGTTTGGTTCTGATGTGGTTCAGAACTTTTGACAAACAATTACACAACGAACTTTTGGACTGCTAGTAAGTTTTTTGGGTTTATTTGGTTCAGGGTTATTGTCAAACAGTTTCACCAAAACCCACATTGTTTGGCACATAAGAAGTTTATTTGCATGCAATATAAAAAGGCTATGACTACATTTGAAGACAATAACAATAACTTTATTCCAATGCTGTAACAGCAAGTAAAAACCAGCAAGAACAGTTCTGGTTTATATCTTTTTCTGACCTGGAAATATTGACTTCATTTAAATGGCTATGACAACAAATAAGCCAGCAACTACAGGTCTATTATATAACTTATTTCTGCCCTCAGGATTTACATTTAAATGCAAAATGACAACAATTTATTCTATTTCAAATAGTAGGAAACCTCAGCATATACAATCAGTTATATATAATATTTATATTGATGTCTGACCTGTAAGAACAGTTCTGGGCAGCAATGATAAACTCAGACTAAACCCAGTAATCACATAATTGGTTTATTTATTAATTTTGACCTTTATTCCACCAGAGAGGGCACGATTTGATGAGGAATACTGATTTGGTTAGCAGCAGCAGATTATAGCCTGAATCGATCCCTTCAGATAGCCACACAGCTGCAGTAAGAGTACGGCCTCCCTCAGGAAACCCTCACGACTTGATAAAGAGGGCACGAATACCTCTCTAGACTCCCATGAACAGAAAATGAAGGGTGCTACCTTCCTTGAGGATCCCACGATTGCTGGTAGAATGATGCAGTTCTTTTCCAAGCCTCCACGAACTAATAATACTTGGTGCGCCCTCCTTGGAGACTTCCCAATCAATAATCAGGCTGCCAAGGCCCAATTTAGTGGGACGACTTCCTCAATCTGCAAACTGATGATATTGTCCAAGAGGAAAGAAATCTTCAAACACTGAAATGAAATGGCTTCCACAACACCACAAAACTTCTGCAAATAACCACACAAATGATCAAAATGATGAATCTTCCTTCTACTCAATGGAACCAATGAGAGATCTATGTGATCTCTCCTTCTGATCAGCTAGGGTGGATAGTTTCACCACCGAACCCAATCAACTCAAGGGTTTCAAGTTTCAACCCCAAAACCCTAAAAAGCCAGAAGAGCTCTCCAAATCGATTTTAGAAAATAATCATGCATAATCAAAGAATGAGCTCCTATTTTTCTTCTATCCCTTTTTCCGCTCAATTAAATAATTGTAAAGTGACTTTATAAAATATCTTTTTATTATTTCCCCCAAAGTCACTTTAGAACACTCTTTTTAATTTAACTACTCAATATCACTTTTAAATGTTGTTTTTTCTTCTAAGTGATATTAAATAATTAATTTAATTAATTCCCTTTTCACCGACTATAGCCTATGGGATTTAGATAGGCTATTAAGACATCCTCCTGGAGTGATCACTCGGAAAGAGATATTACAAAGACATAGGTGCACGTGAAACCATGGGCATACCAAACCCTACATAGTGCGATCACCCATACAMCAACCAATGGCTCCTCTAAACTATGTATCCCAATAGATCCATCTCAAGGCCTCCAATCCTATCTAGGACGAAAGGAATTGAGAGTGGGGACTAAAGGGACTGAGCATGGCCAACCATCAAAGGTCTAGGACACCATATACATAGTCATCCACATGGTCTACAAGGCTTCAGACTTGCATTGTCTTGGTCTTACAATGGTGTTGTCATGAAAAATATAGGGTACCTCAGGTACATCTGATGTTTAATGACCTTGAACAGTTTTTATACTAAATTTTGCTTACTGTGGTTTCTGGATAAGTGAGTAAACAGTGCTATCCTATGGTGAAATTGCTTCTATCTGGTAGATTGGTTATTAGTTTGGCAACACAGCAATAATTCTCATCTTTTAAATGAATGGTTAATGGTTTCATTGTCCTTTCAATTCTGCCTCATAATAAATTAACCAAACATTGCTTATATGCAGTTTGACACAGCACTCACTGTTATGGGCATTTGATTTCATACTGTAAATTTCTTCTTCTTGTAAATGGAAACTTAATCACTGCTTACAAGCCTATGTTTCCTTTGCTTCTGTTATAACAATTTCACATAAAGTTTCACATCTATTTGGCCAAATCTGAACAACACTTTCATTTTTTCAGAAGTATTTGTTACCACACTTACGAGTTTCTTTCATGGTTGAATGTGATGATCTATGGTTGCTGTCCCTTACTTAAATCTGAAAATTTATCTGAGCACTGTTTGGGTATCATCTATACTTCACATATGGGCTATGTCATACATTTTTAAGGTCATCTCTTTCATGCACATTTGGAATTTGAGCATTAATTTTGAGCATTGTTTTTTCATGGTAATCATTTTGCATGAACATCACACTCAAAGGCAAATCAAACTTCACTAATTCTTGAACACTCAACCCTTCACGCAATTAATAAACCAATGGAACTTTGTGGGCTTGAACTTCCACAATTAGCTCCTACTCCTACTTCAATGTGTCCAAAATTGGGTATCTTGGACTGGTAGTGTGAGCTCCTTGTGAGTTTGGTTTAGGAAGCGTCTTGAGTGAGTTAGTAGTATCAACCTAAGTTAAAGCCCCTCGCCCTTAAATCCAACGATATGGGTTTAGGTTGACTTAGGGATTCCCCCCTAGGCTAGGTTTACCTTAGTCTAAAGAGTGGAACAAATCACTCAATTGATAGTGAGTGATTTGTTTTATAGTTATCTTAGGCTCTCCCAGAAAAAGGTTAGGACTTTTCCTTCTAGAGAGAGGTTGAGATATAACAAGAAGGACCACTTAATGTGGCCTTCACCAGATAGATGCTAAAGTTATAAATCACTTGTTGCTATTAGTTAGGAATAAATAATGAACGTAAAAATTGCCAGTGCTCAATTTAATTTCACACTAGGAATCTATTGTGAGACGGTCTATTCTCTAGACTTGAAACACAACACAAATGAAAGGAAATAGTCATTGGAATTAGTGTTACTATGTGTACCAACTCAATTAACAGTTGGGAGTGTGATCATTAAGCTGATGCATTGCCTATGTAGTGTATAATTTGACATCATTAGGGAAAGTTATATGGCCAGCTCCTAAACCTCCCAATGAAGATCCTACTTTGAAGGTTAGTTTCATATCTTCATCACTTCCACATCTTACCATATAGCCATAGGCATATGATGACTCTCTTTAGTGTCTTGAAGCCTATTACCTATCAATTGACAAGGAGAGTAATAAACCAAGAAGTAGGGTTGTGTTCAATGACACTGCTCCTCCCTTCAACTTAGTTAAAAGTTCAACTTACCCTCTGTATGACAAATATGGGTAACAAATACAATCATATTATCTTAATCATAGGAACACCTTGATATAGATTAGATGGAGCAAGATGGTGGATATGATAGTGTATCCACAAATAAATAGAATCATATATTAAAAAAATTGCTCAATGAAGAATTGAGCTTGTATTCACTAGGTAGTTTATATACATGAAGAATAGACATCATTTTTAGAGAAAGGACTTGTCCTAATCAAATGGCAACTCATAAATATCAAATGTAATCTTGTGATGTGTTACAAGATTCAAATGACACCTACAAGTAAGTTATATAACCAACCTTAGCATTACAAAATTGACCTCCACACTAATTGCTAGCAAAAAACATTTGACCTAAGAAACATGAAATTTTATTTTTGTATATATATATATATATAACTTGTCCACCTTCTGGGCACAATTGTTAGAAATAGGGAAAAACAAAAGAATAATACTTTTAAAATTTTATGTTTGCTAGATCAACATACACACACAATAGATCTAAATAAAGATTTCTGATTAGAAGCAAATAAGAAATAGAGTAGATCTGAAACAACGAATATTTCTGAGCATATAACAGTTAGATCTATGAAACTGAAACAAGTAAACCAAAAGCTAAAACTAGTAGATCTAAAACTTAAACAAGTAAATCTAAAACTGAAGCAAGTGAATCTGAAACTTACCTCTTGAATAGTGAGAGATGTACTTGACACACATGTGAATGTAAGCCTTTGTATAATATGCTCAGATCCAATTTAGGTTCATGGATCAACCACTTAGGGTTTGATCTCTGTCAAGGAGAACTTTAGGACTGTTTTGCCAATAGGAAAATCCCAAGGAAAGATAACAATAACCCCAAGCAATTTACTCAAACAATAAACCCTTATATTCAACAACACCACAGGGATAGATCTGATATAGGTGAGTGAAGTCCACACAGTCCACAAGTCCCTTACTCAGAAAATGGACAACAAGCTACAAACCCTTACCTTACTCTAAGCGGCAGCTAGAGAGGAGGTATGACAACTATGGAGGGAGGGTATCAGCGAAAAGGACAACAAGAGAGAAACCCTTCAAGCCAAGAAGGTACCGGCCAAACAGGACAGCAAGGGAGAAACCCTTCAATTCAAGAAGGTACCAACCAAATAGGACAGCAAGGGAGAAACCCTTCAAGCCAAGAAGGAACCAGCCAAACAACTAGCAAGGAGTAAATTCACCCACAGGTAGGTACAACATAGAGAGATCCAACAAACACTCTGTCACAAATTTGCAACCAGGAGATGGGAGGCACCTGTAGCCTCACACACACAGCAGGAGCCACAAGGGAAGGGTCGCGACACCTCTATACGCACAACGACAACCATAGGGGAAGGGCCGCGACACCTCTATACACAAGCCTGTGCACCTTTACACCAATTCGTGGCACCATAACACAGTCCACGGGGTTGAGAGAGATCCAAGGTATCAAGGCAACCAAGGAGAGGTCCACAATACCTCTAACCAGCAAGCAAAAAAACTACTTGAAGCTCCCAACCAAAAATCCAAACAAAAACCTCAGATCTGAAGATAAAATTATCACTAGGATAGCCGTACCATAAATAAGGAAAGCAATTTGAGGTAGCCGCAACAAGTAGAAAGAGTGAGGAGAGTGAGTGTAGGAGATAATGATGATAGGTTCTAATTTCTAGTTGAGGATAGGGTTTTAGGTTATTAAAAATAATAATTAATATATTGACTTATTATTAATATAAATATTAAATTAATATGTCAATTTTAATATTAATTAATATTCTCATTTAACATTACAAAACCCCAAACACAAAATTAAAACCCCACTCACACAAGATGAAAACCCAAACTCATAAACCAAGGGTGAAGACCAATCACGGGGTTAGGATAGAGACAAGGGGGGTTCCTTAGTGGCAAAACATGTCCATATGAATCTCAAGGTGACCAATAAACTTTATCATCACTGCATAAGGGGGTGCATCACACAATGTGGTCATGCCCATCTTCATAGACTCTCCTAGGTCCTGTGGACCATCCCAGGAGCGAGGAAGAGGATCACACACGAACACATCTTGGTATTACACTAAGATCTACCTGGTCAAAGACCAGGTTGCCCCAAAACACATCTGGGGGCCCTATAACACATCTAGGGTCTTATCCACCAAGGTACAAGACCAAGGATCAACCCATGCATTAAGCATGGGTTCCCTGGAACACATCCAGGGGCCCTAGACACATCTAGGTACTTGTATCAACCACCAAGGAACATATCCAAGGATCAATCCAAGCACTGGGCAAGGATTCCCTGGAACACATCCAGGGGCCCTAAAATACATCTAGGGTCTTTACTGCTTGGTCCTAGACCAAGAACCCCAATCATCTACTGGGGGCCCTCACAAGGGTCTTTTTCCATGGCATTCACGGCTTGGTCTCATACCAAGAAACCCCAGGAGTGTGCTGGGGGCCCTAGTCCACAACTAGGGTCTTATGCCATCCTCTAGGAGAATGGCTCTTGCAGCTGCATTAAATTCAACAAAAATGTAAAACTGCAACTGGGTATAGTATCCTAGATTCATGTATGGAGCTAAGTCGAGGTGGATACTTGATATCACATGACCTCTGCCTAGCATTAACGATGATGGAGCATGGGGATACTGGGTATCTTGGGGATACTATAGGGGGCCAAAACTGCCCTTATGGTCCTGGAGTAAGATTCACAACTGCTTTTGATTGGCCAAGAGCTTGTCTTTCTCGAACGCAAGGAAATAGGTTCATGGCCCAAGACCCAGAGTTTCCCTTTACGGACCACCAGTGGGTTATTTAAAGTGGCATGGTTTTTCTTGAATAACGGTGATGATTCAACCCGGATTCGCGGATAGTAGCCAGTGATGGCTATCCTCATTGTTGGTTGACAACTGAGTTATGATAGGGTTTTCCACATTCAGAAAAAATATAAAAAACTTGTCCCCCATGTTGCGTTTTGGAGGTTGACGTGTCCGATGTCAAACACTCATATCTACATGTGCCGTGCATCCCGTGTCCTAGTGTCATGTGACTTAGCATTTGACTAATTTAAATTCAATACTAATATATAATACAACAATAGTGTATACATGTTGAGCACAACAAACATAAAATACAGACATATAAGTGCTCATCAAATTTCTCCTTGTTTGGGAGGAAATCATCCCCAATATCTTCTATAGAGAGGGGAACTGTTCAAAAGTGGATTGAGAGCTCACTTAGCTAGGAAAGGGAAGCTTAATTTTTTGTGAATCAAGTATATGGTAATCTACTTCCTCTTGGGTGTCTTTGCCCTTGTGCTTAGCAATGTATCTTTTGAGAATTTTTTTTGAAATGAAATGAACTTATAGTAGTGTCCTTGAATGACCAAAATAGGTCAAAGGGACTAGAAATTACAAGCATTTATTGTGAAATAAAAGGAGGGTGCAAGAAACATTCGTGATTCCCTAAATGGAGAGAACAATGAGGACAAAAAAGCAACATGAAATGACATCAAATATACAAGTGGGTTATACCAAGAGGGTAAATACTAGAAGGTGAGGAAGAGCCTTTGTTTTCCCTGTTAGGATTATTGTGATATGCCTCGTTGGATCTAGGGGTTCAAGGCCCCTGTATTTGTTGAACTTTATTATTTTAGCTTTTCACAATCACGGGCAAAATGACCATCTCTATTACAGTGGATACACTTGAATGGGAGTGACTCATAGTCTACTTTGTGGATGACCAATCGCTCCAAAACATTTAAGCTTTTGGGCTAAGGGAGACTCTTCTCTAGATCTGTTTTAGCATAAGATTCTGGCACACGAGATGGATTCTCTTTTTTTAGTCTATTCCAACATCATCACGAAGGTAGCTAACTTATCCTCAATATTTTCATGGTCCTCTCATTCCACATATATGGTGGTAAGATCTTGGACGTTTGATGGTATATCTTTAGTAGGGTCAAAATTCAAAGACCAAACTAAAGCTCATTGTTGCCCATGAATCACAAGCCACCCTCGATATTTGTTTGCCTTTATGTGTTGTCCTTAGAGACAACTATAAGAAATCTTCTTCCAAAGAAATCACTTCTGTTACTCCATTCACCTTTTGTCTTCAATGCTTTTTAACTTGATGTTTAAAATTTTTTAACCGGGACCATAGGTTGTTGAATTTTGGCTATTAAAACTCATTCATGCATTCAAGAAGCCACCTCACACAACTTCAAGATCCTTTTTTCTTTTCCAAATTTTTGCAACTATAAAGATTGAAAAAAACTGTAAATGTTTTCATGCAGTCATGAGACATTTCTATGCTATGCAAATATTTAACAAGTGCTCTAGCTTATGTGGAGTCACACCTATAGCAGTCTACTCAATTCAAAGAATTCATGTGTTTTTCAACAAATGTTCATGAGTACATGTATTATTTTTTCATCACAAAGATCTTGCAACGATAAAAAGTGACAAAAAGTATATCTCTTCATGGGTCATGAGACATTTCTGTACTTTGAAAATATTCCACAAGTGTACCATATTTAAAATGACATTAACATGGATGCAGGCCGCTACTCTTGTTGGATCAAACATACAACCTTTTCAGAATGGGGGTCTCTTGGTGCGCACTCACATAAAGTTCATGTACTTACATGTTTTCTGTCTCTATTTACATTATTATGGATTCAAATAAGCATGGCTTAGTAAATAATGAAGATGATCCCAAGTTAAAGTACTTTTTTTATGTAGAATTTGATTGAGGAGAAATTTGGACCAGAGGAGCATTTAGCATGGCCTAAACACTTCATAGAGAAAGGTTTTACTGGTAAGAGATTGTATAATTTAGCAATATATATACTTTTTCTTTTGCATGCACACAAACATTCAAATGATTTTTCCAGAGGATGGTTGGGAAATAGGAGAATGAAGTACTTCAAAATTGTTGCATTTGTGGTTAAAGAATAATACTTGTTTAAATGTCATTTTTTTTAAACAATGCACCTTATATTTCGTTGGTGCACAAGAGAAAATACATCATACAATCTTACATTTCCCACCAAAGTAGAGGCATGCACATTTTCTCTCCCTATATAAGCAAGAAGGACGAATATGTTTGCCTTGGCTCCAATTTTGAGAGAATCAATGCCTTCTCTATAAATCCCTATCTTAGTTGCAAACTGAATTGCTAAATCGGATTTAAACTCAGGAACTTTCCCCAGGTGAAGTGGTATAGCCTCTCCATTGAAAATAGCTTGTCAATGTATTTTCTATAAAAAAGGAGATTTATGGTATGCCATATGCCTTTTCCTGCCTGACTAATCATCCACTAGTCCCCAAAGATGACTCCCTTCCACTGTAGGGGGTCAATGAGCCGTGTGGTATTGTGGCACATCCTAGTCTCAAAAGGATCGGACTACCTTGTAGCCCCATGAAAGATGCTTGATTGTTTCTGCCTTGTAATAGATCACATGGCTTCTATCTCTAAAACCTGTGCACTGAACCTGTCCTTAACCGCTAGGTTATTATTAAAGACCATTCATCCAGGAACTCTAGCTTTGAATGATAAATTGGTTTTCTGGATGCCTTGAAATTCTGAACCCATCTGGCTTCATGATTGTCGACTGTCCACCATTTATCAAATTCAACTGCAAGAGAAAAAATCTGGCTGGTCCTCGCATAAAGCTCTTGGGTCCTATAATAAAAAAAAGTTTCAAGTTTCTCATAAGACTATTTCCAATCCTTCCAAATGGGTCCTTGCACATCCAAACTTGTTTCAGAAAGGTTGGTTTCAAGTATGATTTTTTAGAGTGCTATCAAAGCTTGCTTGTCAATCGCATGTAGCTTTTGTGCATGACTATATGGTCTCCATGGAATCCAACTGCTTACATACTTGACCCACAAATAACCCCATGTATGAAATCTTTTTTACCACCAATCTTTCTTGAGAAAAGGTTGTTAGACCTATCTGCCTACTGTCCAAATGATGCATCCATATTGACCTTGCAGCTAAATCCCAACGACTACGAGGGCTGTCAAAATCAAAGTGAAGCTCCTTTGAGATTAATGCTGTTTATCTCTTTTTTCTTGCAGAATATGGGTTGGTTTTGGTTCTGTTAGGTTCTCTTGCTAACACTTGTGATTCTCAACATGCTAGGCCATTGTCCATGAGGAGTCCATGTTGGTCAAAAATCAGCATGTAATTGGCTTAATTAAAATAGCCAAATTTTGTAAAAGTCACTAAAGTCATGAGAGAGTGGGAAAAGTATCCCAAATGCATTTCCTAAGTTGGGGAAATGATGTCCAACTTAGAAAGACCCCCTTTGTTTAGCCAACAACCCACATTGACCATCTCCCTAGAAGAGGGGCACCCCCCTTGCTCAATAACTCATGAAAAATAAAAAATACATCATGAGGGCCCCCAAAACTTTGGCAATACTCCCCATTCATCCCCACTACACTTTTAATTAATGGGGAAGGTGGTTTCCCCCTTCCCCACTCACCCCTCAACCCTCACATCACTCTCCAAACCTAGAAGTGCACCCCTCTTGATGAGACCCTCCTCCCATGGATGAGTGCCACTTGGAGCACATCCAAGTGGGGTCTCTCTCCATCCTCACCTATAAAAGAGACCCTCTCCCTCTCATTTCATCATCATCTCTTGGAGCAAGTCTATTATGTCAAAATTTCTCTCATTCTTTCCCTCTCTCTCTCATGTTCTCATGTGTAAATCTTGCTACAAGTATCTATAGAAACATTTTTTGGATAATAAAGGAAGCTTTGGAGAATCTATGGTGTGTGTTATCGCACAATTTGTAGTTAGGATAGTAAATGGATGAAGAGTAGTCAAACTGGCGTAACTGGAACCTATCCCACCCAATGTCACCTCAATGGGACGGTTCTTTCTGTTTAGGGAGGTAAGGCCTAGGGGAGACGTCCCCGGTGACCTAGGGTTTTTGAGAAGGCAAAGGATTATAAGACAAGGATAAGTTTCCCCCCTCCCAAGTCACCACCGAACAGATAGTTGGGCTAACAACCAATAATAAAGTATAACCAAAAAGGAGAGATGCACCTGCCTGAGACAAAATCAACAAGAAACTGATATATGCAAGCTTGCTCACTTGGTTAGTACTTCATATAAATCAATGACTATCTGATATACATATAAGCAATTGGATAATAAATGTTGACGAAGTCAATGTTTATAAAATAGCAATGATATATGATGTCACTTCTTCAATAAATGCTAAGAAAATGTGGCATTCAATGTAACAATCAACACTTCATTCAATTAATGCCTTCAAACCACCATTCAATTGCTTATAAGAGAAACGTTAGCTGCACAAATGATATTTATAGCTAGAGATGACGGCAACAGTAGGCTAGTATGGTTAGTTTCTAAGCTAGGGTTAGTAGTTAGTGTTTCATTCAAAGTTTTGAGAGTTGTTGTGATCAAGTTTACTCAAGACAAAAAGGTCTTTAGATCAGTTCCTTAGGGTTAATGGAGTCAAAAGTAGAGGACGCAGGAGCTAAGAATAAAAAAGATAGTACGACTAAGGACTAGAAGGTGAAGCTTTGAGGTGTTGCTAGGGCAAGGCCTTAAAGTCAAAACCCTAGGGGAGAGAGGCTCACTGTGGTGTAGGGGAACTAGGCCTCGGTGCTCTCTCCTCCTTCCTTAATTCAATGAAAATGACGGCTCGCTGAGAAAATAACATAAAACCAAGATAAGAGGGTTTGGAAAGCAACGTGTTGCTACAACAAGGCTTCACCAGCAAACCCTAGAAAATCGGCCCATCAAAGTGTAGAAGAACTAGGCTCTGATGCATCTTCTTCTTCTTAGCTTGAAAGTAAAACGACTAGCAGGTAAAGACAAAAGAAGAGTGTAGCTACGACTAGGCTCTTTCCCTCTTCAAAAAATGGCTGAAAAATCTCTTGATGGGGACATGAGACAAGGACGTACTATGTGTGCTTG
>SNQJ01S0192629.1:5963-17846 GCA_010110895.2 Picea sitchensis
TCATGAATGGATGATGTAATGAGTAAGAGCTATTGAATCTATTGTTAAGTTATCTGATGCAATGTTTTACAGTTATTTTCTTTAATGATGAAGATGAATCGTTGTGTTATCATGTGATGGATGATTAGAGTAGGTGAATTATTTTTCTTGCCATCATCTTATCACATACGTGTTTTCTTTTGGATAATTAGTATCTTAGAGAGTAATTTGATGCTCATATGGTTAACATATTAGTACTAGGCTTGTGGTATAGAATTGTCGTTTGCATGCTCAAGTAGCGGGTTATCCCAAGATCAGCCTTTTCTCCAGTATTTAGAATATTTTATCGTTTTGTTTCCAAGTTGGTTTATACCAGCTTACAATCTTATATCGGTCCCACCTAAGAGAAAATACAAAAAGAGAAAGTCCAAACAGAAGGAGACGCCTTCACAAGAAAATGTAAATCTCATCGATTAATTAGTTGGATCACAAGATCTGGAGAACCATTCCACCATTAAACACTGCAGAGTCTAATTGGACCTCAGTGGCGGGTTTGGTTCATGTTGTTGAACTAAAGGGATCTAGGACCCATACACAGAATTGGCATATAAGGAGGGCCTGAAGAATGAATGGTTGAGTATATATTTCATATAATATTTCAGACAGCCTGTAGATTCAAAACCTCCCACACATACTGAGTACTCCTAAAAAGAGTGACTCACCACATCCCAAGGAAGAACGCTTGTTCCCTGATATACCTTACACTCTTCCTCATGAGGAATTAAATCAATTCAGGAGAATCACAAGAGCATACACCCGAACAATCGGTGCATTGTCTTTAGCTCTGATACTTCCTCGAAGACAAAAATTAAGAAGACCAGTGGTCAATACTCCCGATGATGTTTTTATGGACACGGTAGAAGACCTAAGATATTTCGCAATCACCAAAATTGAACATCCTCTTAATCTGATTCCTGAAAGGCCAGCCGGTGACGTCTTTGAACCAGACGATTTTTCAGCAGAGGAGGAGTCTAACTCAGAATCTGAAGATATGGAAGACAACAATGACCATTATGATGAAAGGGGAAACCCACCACTGAAAAATCAAACATGGTTGGCCAGAGATTCTTTGGCCCTCCCAGGACTAGTCCATAACCTTCCCCAGCATCCTGAGAAGTTACTTCCTAAGTTCGACCCAGAAATCTCAGGATTACCTAAAGATCATATCAACAATTTATACTCACGATCAGACTTATGAACGTCCAACATGAAGACGTAGTCTACAGGATGTTCCCCTACACTTTTGAGAAATCAGCCTCAACATGGTATTTTATCTTACCTATAGGATCCATAACTAGTTGGACAAAGTTTCAAAAGGATTTTTTAGATAAATTTGTTGAAGAACCCACTACAGGAGCTCTGATGGATGAATTGTTCACAACCACCATAAGTTCAAAAGAAAAGGTTAAAGATTTCAATCAAATATTCACAACCATCTTAAACAAATTCTCGCCCGAAGCTAAACCAACTCAGGAGTTGCAAATAGAAGTATATGCTAATGCGCTCCCAGCTTCTATTTCCATGTTTGTGAAGAGGGCTTCCAAACAAACCTTAGATGAGAATTTTAAAGAATCCAAAATGATATAATTCCAGATGAAAAGGTGTAAAGAAGGCCATGTCTCTTTAGTTAAGAAATAAGTTCAACCTCCTCCCAAGAGAGGACTCATTTTGACTAGACCACCAGGGAAACAAGTAGAACAGACTCCCGACAAGGGTACTGGAGACATAGAATATCTACAACACATGGTTAATAAATTATCAAATGAGATCATAGACATGAAGAGAAACTCATGGGAAGGAAACCAAGGCCAAAGGAGCTATAATCCTTTCTTTAAAAGGAACCCATCATTCAAATCAATTGAACCTCCCCCAGTGAACTTAAATATCGATCTAGGAAATGTGGCATCTGATTCTTTCTGTACCTATCATCAAGAAAACCACTCTAAAAGAGACTTCCCTTAATGGGTGCATGCCATGAATTTGATGGACAACCAGTTTCTAGATGAGGTTTCCCTAACTGGACAACCAAGTGATTCAGCCATGAATGTTGTCGATCAAGAAGAGATTGATCCACCAAAAGATACAGCTATACTGATATGGGATCTTGACTTAATTATGCCTTCCAAAGACTTATTTCAAGTTCAAGAACCACCCGCAGAAGTCTCGGTCACGCAAACAAGAAGTAAGGGTCCACCTATCTCAAAATATCCTACTACTACCCAAACTTTGGGAGGGAGAGCGACTCCTGATCACCCGAAAGCACCTTTTTCTCCCCATAAGAACCTTATTAGCATCCATACTCAAGAATCGCCCAAACTCAAGTAAAACATAGTTGACGATCTGAAGAAGTTAAAGTCTAATATATCGGTTATGGACATATGTAGAATTCCTCAGTAAAAAGACTTCTTGCTAAAAGCTTTGAAATCAGTGGAAAACCCTATGACAAGCAATGAACAACAAAGAAATATAACTTCCATAGATCTAGTAAATAAACCAACTGTGAATACATGCTCAAAAGATAAGAAGGGAAAACCCTTTGTCCCACCGTTCCTTTCAATGTTTGAAGTTTTCAACAGGAACCTCCACAATTGTTTGGTCAATTCAGGAGCATCCTCTAACATTATGCCACTGTCTATCTATAAAAAACTAAACACAGCCCCTATCAAGAGTGATAAACATGTAATACAACTAGACAAAACCCAGGTCAATGTCATGGAGGAACTCAGATATGTAATGATCAAGATAGCGACGCATCCTAATTTTGTGCAAGTGATGGACATCATAGTAGTATATATCCTGGAACCTTATGGATTGTCATTAAGCCGAGATTGGTCTGAGAAGATAAATAGATACTTTAGTACATACTGGGCACACCTTTGGCTACCGTTGAAGGGATACAAGAATATGATCAGAATCGATAGGGAGAGATATCTGTAACATATGGTCACTAATCTAGAAACCCTAAATGAACCCTCATCGATAGATTTCCTTGTGCTAGGAAATTATTCCTGCGATTCCTATTTTGGGAACTTATCCCCTCTTCCATCTGATGTCCCTCTCACTCAGAAGTCCGAAATGGTTTTTCAAGAGAAATTGCCAATACCGACAGAGGAAACCCTCTTCTGTCAAGAACCTATGCTAGAAATGACCGGACAAAAGATAGGAGGGAAAGAAAGTAATAAGAAGAAAGAAACGGTTAACTTCCGCTCACAAATTTGGACCATATATTTTGATGGATCTAAATCACATGAAGGATTAAGGGCAGGGTGAATCCTCATTGATCCGAAAGGTAAATGTCATTTCATGTCTTGTAGAATAGAATTCGACTGCACAAACAACACTGTCGAATATGAGGCTCTGGTACAAGGATTAAAGAAATTCATACACTTTAATGTCAAAGAATTAAAGGTTTTTGGGGATTCTGAAATCATTGTTTGGCATATAAGGAATACTATACATTGCAACTCCCCGCACATAAATAATTATCAACAAGAAGTGCATAGGTTAATATATCATTTTGAAGCTTTCAATATTACCACGATCCCCAGAGAAAACAACATCCTTGTTGATTCTCTGGCTACTGCTGCCTCGAGGCTATCACCTCTAGAAAGAATATGAAGCTTCGATTCACTTTGGAATACTCTACAAACCAGCCGATTGTCAACAATATTTCTAGTTGGAAATTATTTGAAGGGGATCAACAAATCATAAACTTTCTGACTAACCAAGAAAATTTCAAAGACTTAGCTATCGACAATGAAGTATTCGGGAACAATCAATAGGAATTTGAAATTTCGAGAGAAAATTAGTATTGACCAATTGATCTCCACAATCCGGATAGCTAATTGGAAAATCTTTTTGACTGGGGATCGATTTAAAGGCCTAAAAATGCAAATACCAGTAGCTCATGTCCCCTGCATGAAACTATAAATCTTGGAACCCTGGAAAAGTTAAGAATATAAAATCTTGGCATAACTATATCCTAAGGGAGGAAAGGAAGGTATCTCAGAGCTATTTGAAAATATGAATATGTCTTTGCATGGTCTTATTGAGATCTGAAAACTTATGATACTTGTATCATTCAACACATTATCTCGTTAAAACTTGAAGTGAAACCTTCCAACAGAAGCTCTGTAAGTATCACCCATTCTTGGAACCTCTCATGTGTTAGGATTTGAAGAAACTTTTAGATGCCAAAATCATCTTCCAAGTTATACATTCCACATGGGTAAGAAATTTGGTTCTTGTGAGGAAAAAATATGGAGAAATCCGCTTATGCATATATTTTGGGGCTCTCAGCGAGCTTGAGAAAAGGACAATTACCCATTCCCAAAAATGGAACACATATTACAAAAAGTAATTGGATCTAGCCAAATCTCCTTACTAGATGGTTTTTTAGGTTACAACCAACTTCTAGTTTCATAGAAAGATCATTTGAAAACTACCTTCAGAACCAAGTGGGGAAGCCCGGCATAAATGCATACCTTTTGGGTTAATCAACATAGAAGCGACCCCAGGGACATGGGCGTGAATTTCATGGAATGATGTGATAGTAGTTTATACGGACAGTATTGTGTATTCAAAGAGCAGAAGGGCATCCAACATAACATATTTTTGAAAGATTGTAGGAAATATGGTATATGCTTAAATCCTGAGAAAACTATTTTCGGCATCAAGGAAGGTAAGTTGCTAGAGCCACATTATATCTCAAGTAGGCTTTTCATAGGCCCGAGAGTTAAGGCCATAGCTCAACTCGTTGCACCGCAACAAGGAAACCTATCATGATTGTTTTTAGGACAAAATAAATTTTGTGAAGAAATTCACTCCCGATTTCGCGGATCAGGCCAACAGAAAAATAGGATTACATTAAAGATGTTGAATTTAAGTGGGATGATGAATGAAAAAAAAATGCTTTCAGCAATATTAAAACTACTATATCTCAATCCCCTGTGTTGCGAAGTCCCAATTTCAATAGAAATGTCTTCCTCAATACTTTCACCTCCAACCAATGGTTAGATCTGGGTGTTGACTCCAGGAAGGATATTGAGCAACAATGAGGCCGGAGTGTCGTTCATGAGAACCCAACCTTCAAGGAGATGAACTAAATTATCATGTTGTATATAAAAGCTATGTAGTTTATAAGCGGTAAAAATTCAGGTCTTACATCTCAAAGACCACACCAAAGTAATTTGTGCCTCACCCACAGAGTGCAGTCCTATTCACTCAACATGAGATGGGGAAAGAAGAGGGAACTAAATGGCAGTAGTTCAAGAATTTGATCTAGATATAAGACCTTTCAAACTAGTTAAAGGGCAAGGGTTAACAACCGCAAACTTGTGGGCTGGGACCAAGTAAACGAAGACCACGGATGTGAGAATGAAATGGCATTATGGTTTGGTGAATATTCATACATTTCCCGGGGCCATATTATTCTTGGTATGAGAATTTGAATTATCTCTTACACCATGGAACTTGCTGGAAAATGCATCAATCCTAGGGAAAGAAGTTCCCTCAGGTTAAAATATGCACTATATCGCCTCATAAATTTGGTAATCTTTTGGATTAATTATGATGGGTTACTCTTAAGATGTCTCGAATGTGAATCGTAGACAAATTTCACGAGAGAGACTCCATGATGGCCCTGCAGGTGTACATTTTGTAGGAGACACTACTACTCATAAGATATTGAGAGATGGTTATTATTAGCCCACTTTGTTTAGAGGGCCGCTCCACTACGGTAGAAATGCAAAACACATCAAATAAGTGTTGGTAGAGGGAGAAGCGGTCCACTCCAACCCCGTTGATTGTTTCTAGAATTTTGAGAAATGGGGTTAGATATCATAGGAGATATTACACCAAGCTCTTCAAAACATCATAAGTATATACTTACCTCCATTGATTATTTCATGAAATGGGTGAGAGGCCATCTCTCTAACCCATGGTTATTATTGGCCCACTTTGTTTAAGGACGCTCACACTTACGGTAGAAAATGCAAAACCT
This sequence comes from Picea sitchensis, assembly GCA_010110895.2. Lineage (NCBI taxonomy): Eukaryota > Viridiplantae > Streptophyta > Pinopsida > Pinales > Pinaceae > Picea > Picea sitchensis. Next base: position 12,004 of record SNQJ01S0192629.1, read on the forward strand.
GTCAAATAAGTGTTGGTAGAGAGAGGGGAGAAGCAGTCCCACTCCAACCGGTGATTGTTTCTAGGAATTTTGAGAAATGGGGGTTAGATATCATAGGAGATATTACACCAACCTCTTCAAAACATCATAAGTATATACTTACCTCCATTGATTATTTCATGAAATGGGTAGAGGCCATCCCTCTGACCCATGTAAATGAGAAGTTGGTAGTCCAATTCATAGAACAACAGCTGATCACAAGGTTTGGGGTCCCTTATGTCCTAGTTTTTTATAATGAGGCTTACTTCTCTTCCACCCTGTTGACAGATTTTTCTCTAGACAAAGGAATCATAATTAGATACTCTGCAAATTTCTATCCACAAGGAAACAGAGTGGCAGAATCAACTAATAAGAACCTAGTAAGAATATTGAAGAGAACGGTTGCGGACAATCAGAAAAATTGACAGAATCTAATCCATAATGATTTATGGGCATATAGAGTCACACCTAAGGAATATATAGGAAAATCCCCATACGTCCTAGTGTACGGGAAAGAATCCATTCTCTCGAACGGTCTTTATCTTCTATCTCTTCAATTGGCCCAAGATTCTAGAGGATAGCCTTCATCAGTCATACAACAAAGAATTGACACTCTGTTCATGCTAGAGGAAGAAAGGGGAAAGGCTAAATCAAAGTACATGGTCCATGAGAATATCGTTAAAAGATGGTTTGACAAGCATAAGGATAAAGAGAATAATTTTTAAGTAGGGGACTTGGTCTTAAAATGGGACAGAGAAAATGAGCCTAAAGGCAAACACTCTAAGTTTCAGAATCTATGGCTCAGGCCTTTCCAAGTGGATGAGAAGATAGGTGTAGGTACTTATCAGTTACAAAATCTGAGGGGGAATCTGACACACTCCCAGTAAACGGCCAATCCCTAAAACAATATTTCCATTAAAAAAAAATGAGTTTTATGTTTTGTGTGTGTATTTCATGAGTTTTGTCTCAGCTAGGTGGATTGCGAATTACTTTTTATTTTTTAGTTTCTTTTGTTGTTTTGATTTCCTCACTTTTGAAGGTTGTGTTTAGAAAGACAATGGTTGACCTCAAATCATGCGACATAGCAAACTCTGTTCCTAACTCATTGCTCACATACAATACAAGAAGCGTCGAGAACCTGCGGTTTCTTTGACGAGTCCTCTATCTAACCTGCACAGATGAAAACCTTTGGAGAAATTTCAGAAGTGTCTTCTTAGTGGTTTGGTAAGACCTTAATGAAAAGAAGGAAAGATGAAAAGGACTACATGAACCCCAAAGATAAATCTAGCAAAGGATTCACCTTAACCATCTCACTTTTCACATTAAATAGACGTCATCCTCACTCACTCGCTCAAGGCATTCTGTCGAAATGAAATTGACTTTATCAAATGAGTGAACAGTGGGAGAGGGTATGCAAATATCTATGACGAGGCTATGGATGTTTGTTGGTAGAAGAGTAAGGTCTGTGATGTCGGGGTGACTCCATCGGGGCTATGGACGCTCGCTGGAAGCTGAGCAACACCATAGAAAGTTATTAATTGTAACTAAAGGCTTCATGCCAGTGAATACTTTACTATATTTTTGTCAAAAGGGGTGTGATTCAGCATTATAGGAAACGAAGGAGGAATAAAGGTGGAAAACCCCACAGGAAAACCCGAAAGCATCAACCAGAGAATTTCAAATGCAAGGGTAAAACAGGCTTTGATTTAAAACTATTTAAGTTCTCCACCATCTTTCATATCAACCGAGCCTGAAGGGGGAACATAGATTCTTCTTTCGCCCAGTAAAACATCATTTGTTGATCACTCAACACACCCTATAAATTCTATGTCAAATTTTACTTTTGAGGTACCACTTGATCTTTTTGCACTGTCTGATTAGACTTCAGTATGGAAAATGTTTCCTTTTCTCATCATTTTTTTTCTCATTTAAGTCTCTTAGAGTTTGCATGAGCATGTGAAAACCCATAACTTAAAATACTAACATTTAATTAAAGAATCGACAGTCAATACTTTTCCCCAACGTGCTTAATAAATTCGGCACCAGAAAGGATTAAGAAGGAAAAGAAATCACTCGAGCTTCACCAAGGTAGTCGAGCGTCGATCTTCATCAGCATCGGTACATAGGATTTTTCTTTCGCAACGAGATTCACCAAGGATATATATGATAACCGATCCCTTCAACATCGCCAAAAGGCTAAAGGAGTAAGCACTTATGAAGGAAGAAAAGAAGCATCGATAGTCGATCCCCGAAACTCTCGGCATCGGCGAGTTTTTGAGAAGGTAGGTCCGTAAAAAGGGCGTGACAGGTTTATTCCCCCCTCCGACCACCAACCCCTATACTTTTTAGCATCAACAGTCCTAGGTTTATTTTGACACATGCATATTATTGAAAACCTCGAATCCGATTGGGATACATGATCAAACCATCTGCCCCCACCTATCATGTGTCGTTGCCAAAGCGATTAAACATATGATCAAGTTTTCCCTCGAGTCGTTATCACTTCCCAATGCCCAAGTCGCACCCTGAGTCAGTTTTTCCACGTCATCTCCATACAACGAAATCAATCGGTGTCAAAATTTCTAAACAAGAAGTTGGCAACTAAACATTCACCATGCATCACCGATCCTCGACCTGCCCACTCGGAAAGAGACACGATGGGACGTTTTAACGCTAGATACGATGCATTTAAAGGGATAATTAATTCCAAAATCTCGCATTAGTTGCTAATTTGTGCGCAAATCAAAAGGATTGTTTGAACCTGCCAAAACAACACATCACCCTCAACGCCTCCACCGTCAACCCACGATGAATTAAATTGTAGAGATTCAGTGGTAGATTTGTTTGAATTTCTCTCATCACCCAGATTAATTGGTTGATACGACTGGTAAGATATTCCCATCAAATTATTTTGAGCCATTGTAAACAAGATTATTCTTTTCACAAAGAAGTTTGGGTCAGACAAAGGAGCGAGGCGAGAAATTCGGAAGAAGTCTCCAAGATCCCGTGTGTATTAAACCACAGAGTTTAGCAATCATTACAGGTATGTGCTAGTCTTGATTTTGATGTGTTTTTACCTCACATATACATTATGATCCAATATTTCTCTCTATGTCAGCACTAAAGGATTGTTTCATTTGCCGGAACAATGCCTCTGAGAAAACCGACCACCAGGAACTCTCCAAGAGCGCCAAAGCTAAAGGAACTAGAGGTGGGAGAAAGTTCTTCCCCAGCAGTCATGAAACTATTGGAATTCGCTCCAAACCCAGTGCATGTCATCAAGACATCCACCAAGAAGGTTCCCATTCATCCCCTGGCCTTCGAAGAGCTGGAGGCAAGCATAGGGACCAAGACAGTACTCCCGCACTGGGGAGAAATTTTCCAGAAGATCAAGCGGGAATAATTCCCTTAATATATCCCACACAACGATCCTGATACAAGAAGACTCAATGATGAAGTCCTCCCGAACGTCTCAATGGTGTTGAACAACTGAGAGGGGGGGTGAATCAGTTGTAACCTTGATTAAACAATTATACTTATTTTAAACTCTTTATAGAACACTCAATGACAATCACAATAGTTCAGGGAAGTAAGCAATAGTACATTCAACATCATTCACACATATGAGATACACAGAGACAAATATTTCCAGAGGAAAACCATAAAGGTAAAAACCTCTTCTTCTTTATATGATAAGTAATCTTTACATTCTTTACATTATCATACATATGATCTCCAACTCATTCTGAGGCTACAACCTCTATTTTGCAAGCTGCAACTTGTTGAGAGCACCAACTCTTTGTTTTCTCTAGCACCCACTAGAAGGAAGCACCGACTCCCTATTTTCTCTAGCACCCACTAGAAGGAAGCACCAACTCCCTGGTTTCTCTTGCACCCAATAGAAGGAAGAAACAACTCCCTAAGTGTTCCAGCATCAACTCGATGGAAGCACCAACTTCCAGTCACACAGGCACCAACCTATATAATAGAGAACAACAGTTATCCCTTGCACCACCCTGCCACCCTGGTTTCTCTGGATGCAACCAGATGGAAGCTACAACTCCCTATGTTCAAGCACCCACTTGAACCTCTGAGGACAAAAATCCTCCCTAGCACCTCCCTACCACCCTTTCATATAAATCTTTGCTACTAAAACTTATTACAGTGATATAGTGTTCATCAATGGCTTATCAGTCTCATCAGTGTTCTGCTACACTGCCCTGCTCTGTCTGACTCGCTGTTTTCATGCACACATGCTTGCTCTTTCTATTCTTATTCCTTTTATGCTCTACGCGCCATGTCCCTTCAATGCACCATTCCTCTTCTGTGCATTTCAGCTTCTCCACTCTGCCTCGTTCTACACACCTCAATCATGCTCAACAACAACCCCCATCTCTTCTTTGTTTTGCATACATATAGTCTATGTGCACCTTGTGCATGCTATCTCTCCATGCTTATGCATACTCTCTCCATATCGAGTGCTCTGCCTCATCATCATGCCAACTCTTCAGCTTCTCTGGTAGTTAAACGCATATGTCCATCATCACTGGGTGTTATTTCGAGATTCCTTCGCCTCTCCAGCAATCGAGACTCTTTGTCTTTTCTATTACAGTCAAGATCAACCTCTCTATTGTAGTTACAGGCTTCAATGCTCTTCCATCTGTCAATCACCTCTATGACCAGTCTTCATCCCACTGGCAGATTCCTTGAAACTCTTCAGCTCCTCTGGCAATCACACTCAAGTCTCTTCCAGTCCTATGGTAGAAACCATCAGTGGTTTCTAGCAGTTACAGAGCGAACCATGAAATGGATCCTAGCTATGCTAGCTCCTTCCACTTACGTGACCACCGGTGGTGACCACCAGCTACATAGATATTTCACCATTTCGGCATTTCAGCATTTGGTAGTTCAACATTCGTGTGATCAAGTGTCTCGACACTTCAAGTCGCGATCCCCAAAATGAAGCTTGGTTTCACTAACTCCTTTCTCCATATTCTGCTGATTTGACCAATGGTTGTGACCACAGCCTACACCAAAAGGTGTTTTCGCATTTCGGCGATTCCTGTTGCGAGGCATCTCGACTCTCCAAGTCGCGGTCCCCAAAACTCCGAAATGGAGCTTTCCGCATCAAGATTTTCTCTACAACTCTTCAATGATGTGACCACCATCGGTGAACGAGCACATATCCACAAAGTGCTTTCACAATTTTTCAAGTCGGCATTTCGGCATCCTTGATGCGAAGATTTCTTGACAACTACAAGTCCGGGTATCCGAAAATCCAAAATGGAGTCGGAACAACGGCATTTCGGCAATTCGCGTTTCACCGTTTCTGGACTCCTATGGTGAAGAGTCTCGGCGCTTAACTCCTCCAACTCCCGGTATCTGAAGTTCCGAAATGGAGTCAGATCAAAGATTCGGTATTTTGTTGTTTCGCATTTTGGCGATTTGGCATTTCGGCACTTCTGTGGTGAAGTGTTTCGACAGTTCAACTCCCAATATCCAGGACTCCGAAATGGAGTTATTTCCCAGATTGTGAAGCTCTTTGTTGGTGTGCCTATCTCGGGATTTTGGTGTTTCGCGTTTCCGTGATTCGGCATTTCAGCACTCCTGTGATGAAGTGTTTTGACACTTCAACTCTCGGTATCCGGGACCCCGAAATGGAGTTATTTCCCAGTCTGCGACATTCTTTGTTCATGTGCCTATTTCAGGATTTCGACGTTTCACATTTTGCGATTCCAAAACTCCTGTAGTAAGAGTTATTGACATCCCCAACTCCCTGTATCCGAAATCCCAGTATCTGAAACTGTCTCCTACTTTCGGGATTT